>OX453084.1:9725031-9962531 GCA_949699795.1 Spicauda simplicius
CCAAAACCATAGGAATAAGCCATTTGGTGCTTACGTATATGTTATAAGATTACTGAGCAAAAACATAAGATGAAAAATTTGACCTTCAACTCCTCAACCCTGATGATGGAGGGGTACTTCAATCCTAAACCATAGAAGTTGGCAATTTGGTGCTTACGGTTATGCAAAGAAAATACTAAGCAAAAATATAAAATCAAAAATTTGACATTCAACTCCTCAACCCTGATGATGAAGGGGTATGTAGGGACATGTAATATTGTAATGTTCATGTCAGCAATTAAAATGAGATCGAGTGAATCGCGAGAGTGTGAGTGTTGCATTTCAGCGAAAAAATATGTATATAGAGACGGCTGCGTCCGTCGTTTAAGTACACAGTCTGAAATATACACAGTTAACAGAACACGTATTTTATTCCATAGTCCCAGATCCGTATAGGTAACCCTTTACATTACCTAAACTGGTGACCCCGACGTGATACATCTTCCGACGTGATTACGTGATTACGACGACGTGACATTACCTAAACTGGTGACCCGATAGTTAACTGCAAATTGGACTATGGCCACTCAAGGAGTACCTGCGATGCGTGCCCAAGAACCCAAAGTGGAGCGACGTGAAATCGCAGCGGTGTGGTCTACTTCTACCTCAAAGGACTCCAGCTCATCCTCGGAATTGGCTGCCATGGTGGAAAAGCTACGGATGGAAGTCGCAGAGCTGCGTCGTTCGCGGACCCCACAACGCGGCAGAGATGGCGCGAATGGACATCGACGAGCAAGGTCGCGATCGCGAACCGTGAGTAGAAGGCGTAACAACCCCGAGTGGTTATGCTACTATCATTTTAAGCATCGTACCAAAGCTACTAAATGTGTCGAAACGTGTAACTGGAAGGAGCCGAAAAAGACTACCACATCGGAAAACTAGGTGTGATACAACCTGTGGCGGAAGTTTGTATCAACACGTCAAATCGCCTTTGTGTGTTGGACAAAAACAGTGGACTAAGATTTTTAATAGACACTGGCGCAAACGTTTCCGTGATTCCTGTATCCAAGTGCCGTTCCAAGGATATCGCGAGTGACAAGTACAAACTCTATGCGGCTAATGGAAGCGAGATAGAAACTTATGGTATGCGTAATTTAATTTTAGATCTAGGTTTAAGACGAGCTTTCCGATGGACATTCATCGTAGCGGCTGTCAAACAGCCTATAATAGGGGCAGACTTTTTAACCCATTATAGGTTGTTGGTTGATTTAAGCACGCGAAAGCTAGTAGATCAACTTACGCGTCTAAATACGATCGCTTCTATTGTACATCATAATGATTGTGAATCATCAATTAAGACGGTAATTAATAATAGTATTTGGCATGATATACTGTGCGAGTACCCGGACGTCACTAAATTAGTATCTTATAAGGACATACCTAAGCATTCGGTGTGCCACCATATCGAAACTACGGGGCCACCGGTATACGCTAGGGCGAGACCGCTACCTCCAGACCGTTACATGAAGGTTAAAGCGGAATTTCAAAACATGTTAGATTTAGGTATATGTCAGCCATCTAAAAGTCCTTGGGCGAGTCCTTTACACGTGGTACCCAAGAAAAATGGGGAAATTCGCCCGTGTGGGGACTATCGGAGATTAAACGCCATAACTAAGCCCGATCGTTATCCGATTCCGCGCATTAACGATTTTAAGTATTTAGTAGCTGGAAAGAAAACAATTTTTAGTAAATTAGATTTAAATCGAGCGTATCATTTTATACCAGTTGCCCCGGAGGACGTTGAAAAAACCGCAATCATTACACCGTTTGGACTTTTTGAATTTCCGCGGATGACGTTTGGTTTGCGCAACGCAGCTCAATCGTTTCAGAGATTCATGGATACGATAGTGCTGCGTGGCTTTGATTTCGTTTTTAATTATATAGATGATGTCTTTATAGCGAGTGAATCTGCGGAAATTCATAAAGAGCACCTGAAAGCGATTTTTCAAAGATTCGATAAGTACGGCGTGACAATTAATGTTTCAAAATGTGTGTTTGGGGTGTCCAAATTAGACTTCTTAGGGTATGAAGTTTCGACGGATGGCGTTCGCCCGCTCGACAATAAAGTGCAAGCTATTGTAAATTTTCCGAGACCCGAAAACGTTGAGCAATTGCGTCGTTTTCTCGGTATGGTTAATTTTTACCGTGCACATATTCCTAAGGCAGTCGATTGCCAGGCGGAATTAAATAGTTATTTACATAACACTAAGAAGCGAGATAAATCAATAATTAAGTGGACGGATAAGGCCAACGAGGCATTTGAGAAATGTAAGGAAAGCTTAAAAAGCGCCGTTACATTGTCTTACCCATTACAGGACGCTAATTTATCATTAATGTGTGACGCGTCAAACACTAGCGTAGGTGCAGTTTTACAACAAGAGATAAATAAATGCTGGAAACCGTTGGGATATTTTTCTAAAAAATTAACGTTAACAGAGGTTAAATACTCAACTTACGATAGGGAATTGTTAGCAATATATATGGCCATCAGACATTTTAGAAATTTATTAGAAGGTCGCAATCTAGTAATTTTTACGGATCACAAGCCTTTAACGTACGCTTTTACGAAGGTTAATAGTGATAAGGAAAGTCCTAGACGAATTCGTCAACTTTCCTATATCAGCGAATTCAGTACCGATATTCGTTATATACACGGTAATCAAAATGTAGTAGCAGATGCGTTGTCAAGAATAGAAACTATAAGTTGTCCCACGACATTAGATTACACTGAGTTAGCGGAATCGCAATCCAGTGACGAATACCTACAGCACGCGCTGCAAGTATCGGATGACAATTTACAGTTTAAACAATATTACCTACCAGATTGCGAGAAACAAATACATTGTGAGGTATCATCTAACAGAATTAGACCTTATTTACCTGAAAAATTTCGTATGATAGCTTTTCATTCAGTACATGACCTTAGCCATCCTGGCATTAAGAGTAGTAAACAAATGATCAAACAAAAGTTCTTTTGGCCAAATATGGATCGAGACATTGCTAAGTGGGCAAGAGCATGTATACGTTGTCAAAAAGTAAAAATTAATAGGCATACTTTTTCGGGTATAGGTGAATTTGAACGAGTAGATCGTTTTCAACATTTACATATTGATATAGTGGGCCCTTTGCCAATATCAGCTGATGGTTATAAATATTGCATAACGATGTTAGATCGCGCTACGGGATGGCCTGAGGCTGTACCCGTGCAGAATATCACAGCGGAGACGGTAGCTAGAGTAGTATTTGAGTGTTGGATATCTCGTTTTGGCTGTCCTTCGAAGCTTACAAGCGACCAAGGAAGACAATTTGAGAGTGATTTGTTTAATAACCTCATGAAGTATTTGGGTATACACAAACTTCGTACTACTCCTTACCATCCACAAAGCAATGGCATGATAGAACGTTGGCATAGAGCACTAAAAGTGGCTCTCATGGCACGTTTACAATGCAACAATTCCTGGGTAGATGAACTTCCGATCGCGTTATTAGGTCTGCGTTCAGCTACTAGAAGTGACAGCGGCGTGAGCGCAGCTGAGTTAACCTACGGTAAAGCGATTCGATTGCCGGGTGATTTTTATGATGATACTCAGTTATGTACTTCGGACTCGGAATATTTACAGTTGCTTAGGGATGCTATTAATAAATTAAAACCGCGACCAAAGATCCATGGTAATTCGCGATCATTATTTGTATCTAGCGATCTAAATACATGTAAGAGCGTATTTGTAAGAAATGATCTACTGCGAAAATCACTGCAGCCGCCATACGAAGGTCCTTATAATGTAATTAGTAGGAAAGGAAAGACTTTTATTATTAAGATAGGTGATAAGGAATCTTGTATTTCTATTGATAGGCTTAAACCTGCTTTTATACTTGACGAGATGCCGTCAGATAATTTTAATGATAGTAATAGTTTTAATAATTTTTGTGACTTGAATAAAAATAGTTTTAGTTCTAATAACACAGCCACATCTAGTAGAACTCTATGTCCTAAAACATCGAGAAGCGGCCGTGTCATCAGGCCACCTGCTCGTTTTGTTTAGTAGTCATTTTTGTTACGACACGAGTATTGAAATGTGAGTAATTATGTAGGTCAGTTTTTTGCTACTTTACTTTATACTTTATATACATTGTTTTAAGTTACGTTTTTCTAACAAATAATAATACTGGAAACTCTTACTTTTATTTGATGATGATGTTTAAAAAGTAGTGGTAATCATGTTCGATGAAAATAACAATGCAACAACACTCATGCAATGAAGCATATTTTTAGAAAATATTTATTGTTTTAAATTAAACACGGTCAGCGACCTATGCCACCCCAGTACTTAACTTAGGTCAGCATATACATCGCTGCCATTTATTTTTCTTAGGTTTTTCGTTATTTATATTATATATTATTTTTTATTTTATTTTTTTTTGTTAAGGGGGGAATGGTGTAGGGACATGTAATATTGTAATGTTCATGTCAGCAATTAAAATGAGATCGAGTGAATCGCGAGAGTGTGAGTGTTGCATTTCAGCGAAAAAATATGTATATAGAGACGGCTGCGTCCGTCGTTTAAGTACACAGTCTGAAATATACACAGTTAACAGAACACGTATTTTATTCCATAGTCCCAGATCCGTATAGGTAACCCTTTACATTACCTAAAGGGTACTTCAATCCTAAACCATAGGAGTTGGCAATTTGGTGCTTACGGTTATGTAAAAATAATACTAAGCAGAGGCACAAAATTAAAATTTTGACCTTCAACTCCTCGACCCTGATGATGAAGGGGTACTTCAATTCTAAACCATAGGAGTTGGCAATTTGGTGCTTACGGGTATGTAAAAATAATACCAAACAGAGGCACAAAATTAAAATTTTGACCTTCAACTCCTAAACCCTGATGATGCAGGGTACTGCAAGCCTGAGCCATAGAAGTTAGCCACCTGGTACTAACGTATATGTTATAAGATTACTAAGCAACAATATAAGATGAAAAATTTGACCTTCAACTCCTCAACCCTGATGATGGAGGGGTACTTCCAGAGGGGGCGCCCTGTTTCTATGAATTGTAAAAGTGTTTTATGTTTAATTTTTGTGAATATGTAGATGCACAAAGCAAACTTAGAGGCTTTATTTAAATACACTATGCGTGACCATCAATGACGGCGGACAGATTCCGTAGTCTCGTTATTTCCGTTAATGATCTGTCGTCGTGTGGTCTATTTAATAATTTATTGGCGTCTAAATCTGACAAAGCTATGCCTTCCAAAGTTTTGACACGACTTAGTGCAACATATATCTGCCCTTTTGCAAAGTTTTTTTTGCCGAGGTCGATTACAGCCCTTTCGAGGGTGGTACCCTGTAGTTTATGAACTGTAACCGCCCAGCTTAATATTAGAGGCAACATACGGCGCTCAACATCTCCGTATCCTCTTAATGCCTGAAACGTAGTAATAGATGGAGGTATGGGTATGCAACCATTACTATCTTTTAGCCTAAGCCCAATAGATTCGTCATCAAATTTAACGTAAACTGCTTCTGGTAGCTCTCCATCCTCCAGTTGATCTCTCCTCAAGGCCGGCCATTTGATTTTTTTTATTACACCCATAGCTCCATTCACAAGTCCTTCCGATACGGCGATGTTTCGTCGCAACATCACTCTGGATTCGACGCCAATTTTTATCGATGGCAGAAAACCACCACAGCTATTGACGTCGTTGGGAATTACGTTCTTTGGTGGTGTTCTACCATATGTGGCTATTTCACGAGACTCATCTACTGCGTTAATTTGATATGTTCGGTGCAGCTTGGCATTTTCCTTGCTAATTTTTTCGTTGTAATCGTCGACTTGCCTCACTGTGGGGAAAATACGAACGGCGGCTCCATCCGCAAATTCCCCAATTAAAGGCACGTGGCGTCGCTCGCATAATAATTCCAGTTGAGCCGTCGTCATTTCACCTACCCGTAAACTGTTCAATAAATCGATGAATTCGGTATCATTGCGCTGTCGCATGTTTATGGTCAGTTCACAAAAAGAAAACTGATGCCACAAATTGACCTCCGCGGAAAACCAGGATGGCTGCACAAAACACCAATTCCCTTTCACTGGAGGAAGCTGAAATATATCCCCGAATACCAAAACATTGACTCCACCAAATAATTTGTCATTATTTTTATATTCTTGGAGTCTTAAGTGAATTATTCTTAAGTTTTCATAAGAGACCATGGAAATTTCGTCTATGATTAGCCAATTGATGTACCGCCATTTACGCCTTTCGTTCTCGAGTCTTTGGCCTGTAATTTTTTTGTATGTTATAGAATTTTTTTTTTCTATTGGTAGCAAGAAGATACTATGCAGTGTTTTGCCAAAGATTTGACGAGCTGCAACTCCGGTTAACGATCCAACTTCCACAAAGTTAGGCTTCAGAAGTATGTCTACTGTTGGTGCGTAACAACGTTTAATATGCTCCACAATCAATTTTAACAGAAATGATTTACCACTACCTGCACCACCCGTGATAAAAAGTAACAATTGACTTTCTTGTCCTTGCAAATCGTTTTCGATAGCCGTTGAAACTTTCTGAAATAAATTTCTCTGCTGTACATTAAATCCACGAATGCTTCTCAGGAACGATTCGTCTGTCATGATTGCTCGTTCTTCCATCTCTTCGCAAAAATTATCATCATCATGAACAATTTGTTCACCAACACACAAAATGGGTGCAATACCGGCATGCGTTTCACGCGCAGCATTAAGTGCGGTGGCTTGAGCGACAGCCTGCTGAATAATTAATTCTGCGTAACCAAATTGTTCTGCGCTGACATTGCCCTGCAACGGGCGAAGATCACTTTGTCGCCTTATAAAACAGGCTTCAGCCGTTTCGTTTTCGAATAGTAACTCGCCTTCATTGCGAAATGGTATGTGACATACTATTAAACTGTAATAGTACGCTTCTTTGTCACTATTAATTGTGTAATAGCGGGTACGTAATACTGCCGGACGAGATCTTACGTGCATTCTAGTGTTGTCCTGCAATCTGATGTAACTCACTGGTCTAGTATCTTCGTCTCTCAGTTCTGCATCTCCGTTATCCTCAGACCATGTCGGGTTAGACACATTTTCAAAACGGACAGCAAATTCTGCAAGGCTTAAATTCTCCAGTTCGTTTGGGCGTAACACATAACGATCAAAAATGTTATTATAAATACTGGTTTCTTCGCTGTCGAATCTTAGAAGTCTGAAACGTTCCTCCGGCCTGCAACTATTTACAAATACAGTCTTTCGCGACGACATTTTCAATGGCAAATGGCATAATCTGTATGCGCATTCGGGCGCACTCACTAGGCGTTGGCTTAAAATGGTCATCGATACTGAGAATAATTGTTTCCAAACATCACCACCTTGTCTCTTAGCATTTAAAATTGCCTCTCGAATTACACCGCCTGTGTCACATGGTTCGCATTTACTTGCATATTTTGCAACGTAGTAGGCTACAGCAGTTACACTACCACACGGTTGGACATCAATATTACCCTTCCATAGTCCTAAAAGTACTGCATTGTAATTGTTCACCATAGTTTCATTTGAGGTTCTTTTTAATAAACAGAATCGTCCGTTGTTAGCAAGTGCTTCATCTGGCCCTAGACAAACTGTGCTATCACTTGCTTGCTTTGGAAAATAAAATCGACAACCATCAGCTTGGCGATTTTTTTTACATGTCACGGTGTGTTTATGAATTTGTAATTCCTCAACCAACTTACGCAACGTAGAGTCGATAGGATTTAATGAACATGAAACCACCTTTTCAATTACGGCAATTCCTTCTGGAGTAGAAAATTCCGGAACATTACTACACCAGACCAACATGTGCAGATGTGGGCTACCGCGGTTTTGAAATTCGACTCGGTACCAAAAGTCTTCAATAGGACCACCCAAGCAATCATTATTTCTCTTTAAGAATCGCATGAGAGTGTTAACACGCAATGTGAACTGTCTTGCTACCACTACAGGGTGTTTTTGAACTAGCTTTAAGCGCTCTGGGAATGACAGGCGTTCGGCGTCATCGATGTTACTACCATCGGCGATTAGCAAGGCTTTTATCATGTCCGTCCAATTTAAATCGTTACAGGAAAATGTTAAAAACCACGTGGGAGGCCCTAAAGTTCTAACCATTGCAATTAACTCAGAGCAACATTTCTGCCAATATGATGCCGATCCTCGAATGTTTCTCATTGTTAAGTGCATATTGTCCACAAGTCCTTTTGGTGTTTGCTCTCCATGACCTTGTCGCATCCTACATGACACAGATACACTTGATTTGGCACGAAAATATTCAACGACGGATAGAGCATAAAACAAATATTCATTTCTGTTGAATCTCTTGTCATTATTCATTACCCGGTTTTGAAAATAGTCAAGAGGGGTACACGAATTATCTCTTTCCTCGCCAAAGCCATTTTTGCCATTTGGATAAAGAAAGTACCAGCACAATTCCTCCATACGGCGTTCACGCTCCAAATTCAAGGGTGGTGCAGTTTTCCTTGTGATGGCGGCCAATCTTACTGTATCATCTGTTGATCTGTTATTCATATTTACGATATTTTCTAAATTAGGTACATTATCGTCTATGTTTTGTAGCATGCTTGTTGTTTCTATATAATTCATGTCAGGGAAATTATTATCTGGTAACTGAAAATGGTTTGATGTTACTGGAACTGTACTGGACTGAATGACTGGTGTTATTGTTTGGAGAGAATTAGTAGCTTGAATTATTGGTCGGAGGGAATCGTTGGGTGTACATGTTGGATTCTCTGCCTCTCTTGTCGATTGTTGTAATATGGGCGCAAAAGATTGTATTTGGGTGTCTCGAGCTATAACTAACGATGTTAACGAAAATACATTAAGGTTATCCGGAAAGTTTCCTTTTTTAAATTTATTTGGTGACACAAATAAATTGCGACGTAAAATGGCATGCAAATCGTCAATATTATTAAATCGCATGCAACAAGCGGTGCCATTTACCGGAGCAGAGGCTCCCTTAGGACCACGAGCGTGAGAATCAAATAAAAAGTACGTTTGATTGTAACCCAAATTTTGGCAATGAAGAGCTATCGAAATGGCGTTTGCTGTAAGTATTCCATTCGCGTGTTCTCTGAAAAAACTTAATAGCGCATTTTTTAAGTTAGGGAATCCATCCGTACTGTTGTCATTGTCTATATGTCCATTATAGTTGGTTTCCTCGAATACTGTTATCAATAAATGTTCCCTATTGTATATAAGACTTGAACTAAGATCTGTGACAGCTAAGTAATCAGGGTTTATTTCACCGGGCGCAGGATTATTTCTAAGAGCAATGCAATCATTGTAATATTTATCGCCAATGATTACGATGTAATCAATATCGCTTTTGGCCCACTTGTTTGGATCTGTTACAGTGAATGCTGCGCAAGCAACAGCCGCAATTCCGGTGCATTGCTTACCTCGAGATAAGTTAAATCTTATATCACCTTGATTAAAGGATCCGCGTAATATTGCCTTTTGTTCATTTAAAATGTCGTAATGATTCGAGGATGGTTCTAAAGTAGCAGCTTCCTGTTCAGGATTGGAATTGTCAGCTATTTGTACTACGTGAGGTATGTTTAAAGTAGTTTCAAAATGCACCTGTACATCTCTGTAAAGATGATTATTTAAAATCAACCAAGTTAATGCCCGATTCAGTCTTTGCATATCTACAACAAATTCTTTAGAAAATGAAAGGTTCTCAAGGCTTTCTACTACTAAAACTAAACCAGCTTGATGCGGGGTTAGTGGCAACTGTTCAGCTATTTCCACGACATCCTTTGCAAATAGCACGACTTGTCCTTTACACCAATTTTGACTGAAACGGTTATTAAGTTTAACAATCTTTAAAAATGGTGTAATACGACTTAAAAATCGTTCTTCAACGCTTGTCAAATTCGCTAATTCAGGCGGTACTTCTGCAGGCATCATTTTATTCCAATATGCAGTCGCTGGTATTTTCTTTTTTCTAATATTATTGTTACACCGTGTGCAGGTAATTATGGTACCTAAAGTAGTCAGCTCTTCAGGTAATACCGTGTTATACATGTCTGCACGTAAATTGGAACGCTGTTGTGGATAAAGTGTTCTTTTACAAACTGCACATGGTACATCAGCGAAAATATTAATTGCCGCTTCAAAAGATTGTTCATTTGCAATATCCCTAACAACATGACTAGCTTGTCGCATTCTATTAAGGCGAAGTGTACGAGATGCCGGTGATTCGTTTGATAAACGATCGTGTATCAACTCGAGTCGATGAGCACGTTGATCCTCCGTCTCGTTAGACAAACGATCATGCATTAAGCCGATACGGTAGGCACGTTGCTCCTCTGTCTCATTAGACAAACGATCGTGAATCAAGCCAAGACGGTGAGCACGTTGCTCTTGCGTCTCATTGGATAAACGATTGTTGATCAAGCCAAGACGGTGGGCACGTTGTTCCTCCGTTTCACTAAGTAAGCGATCGCGGATCATGTCGAGACGGTGAGCACGTTGCTCCTCTATTTCATTTGCTAAACGATCGTGGATCAAACCCAGACGGTGAGCACGTTGTTCCATCGTTTCATGAGATAAGCGATCGTTGATCAAGCCGAGACGGCGGGCACGTTGCTCCTCCGGCTCATTCAATAGACGATCTTTTATCAACCCGAGGCGTTGAGCACGTTTTTCTATATTTTCTTTTTTCAAAACTTTCTTTATGTAAAGCCGCATCTTTGAAAGTCTGCTTTTGCGCTCTTCACAAGTCTCTTTTAAAATTGTATTAGAGGCAGATTTCCTCTGTTGGGATAGACGTTTCTCTCTGGCTTCGTTTGTTTCATTTAAACGGCGCTGTCTCATATGAGCAGCACGTTTGGTAGGTCTACCCATTTTCAAACAAAATAAATAGTGTACTTTGTGTATCACTAAAACTCGATAATAAACAAATAAAAACGACTTTAAACAAACTATTACAGAGCAACTTAAATTGCTCTAAAAAGTAAATAAAATAAAAATCTAACAAAAAGTTGACGTGAAAACATACTATACAAAACAAATTAATATGCACTAAAAAGTTAAAAATAAATGATTGCGTATTCTTCTACAACTTAATAATCAACTTACTTTTTAGTTACCAATATATTTCTTTGGTTTGTGTTTACAACGCAAGAAAGTAGGTAAGTACCTGCCCGCTCCAAATCTAACTCAACAAATAACTATAAATGACAAACTTTTCTCAAATTAACAACTTTTCTCCTTTAAGTAAAATAAAATGAAAAATTATAAGACTATTTAAAAGTCAATCAAATAATTGCAATAATATAATGTAAGTACAATTATTGTTATTTTTAGGTTCAGTGTCAGCCAAGTAAACACTACCATATATCTGGCAATAATAATACGATATTACTATATGATAGAATAGCAATATCTTATTAAAACTATTTACAAATCAACTTAATACAACAATATATGCAACCTTAAAAAACAAAAATACAAATACGAAAAATCAACCAATTTACTAACTAACTTATATACGACAACAAAAATTGACAATAGCAGCGATCTTAAAACGACAATAATATCAATACCTAAATATACCTATTAAAAAAATAACGTCAACAAATTATGATAATAGCAGCGATTTTAAAAACGACTAAAATACCAATACCTAAATAAACCTATTTACAAATTAACGACAACACATTTTGACAAGAGCAGCGATTTTAAAACGGTTAAAATACCAATAACTACATAAAGCTATTTACAAATAAACTTTTATACGCCAAAATACTGTGATAATAGAACTACAACTTTGAAACAACGAAGGTATCAATATCTAATTAAACCAAACAAACGATTTTTATTTTAATATGCCAAGACAAATACGAGTAAACGGTGATACGATTTTTTTTCAATATCTAATTTAATAACAGAATGTAAGAGCGATTTGTAATTATGCGACTCGTATCGTTACTTTCTGTTGACCGGCGCGGCGAACGACGCTTGCCCGGCGTGTTCAGTTGACACCCCCCTCCCGCCGCGTCCCCGCACTCGCCACTCGCGCGTTTGGAACAAAAACTTCTTATCTGTACGTAGTTACAAATGTAACTCAACAAATAGCTATAAATAACAAATAACGATTAACATATTTTTAGAGTGCTCCTTAAAATAAAATAAAATGAAAAATATCACACTATTTAAAAGTCAATCAAATAATGCAATAATATAATGTGGGTACAATTATTGTTATTTTTGGAATGGGTGTTAGCCAAGTAAACACTACCATATATCTGGCAATAATAATACGATATTACTATATGATAGAATAGCAATATCTTATTAAAACTATTTACAAATCAACTTAATACAACAATATATGCAACCTTAAAAAACAAAAATACAAATACGAAAAATCAACCAATTTACTAACTAACTTATATACGACAACAAAAATTGACAATAGCAGCGATCTTAAAACGACAATAATATCAATACCTAAATATACCTATTAAAAAAATAACGTCAACAAATTATGATAATAGCAGCGATTTTAAAAACGACTAAAATACCAATACCTAAATAAACCTATTTACAAATTAACGACAACACATTTTGACAAGAGCAGCGACTTTAAAACGGTTAAAATACCAATAACTACATAAAGCTATTTACAAATAAACTTTTATACGCCAAAATACTGTGATAATAGAACTACAACTTTGAAACAACGAAGGTATCAATATCTAATTAAACCAAACAAACGATTTTTATTTTTATAATATGCCAAGACAAATACGAGTAAACGGTGATACGATTTTTTTTCAATATCTAATTTAATAACAGAATGTAAGAGCGATTTGTAATTATGCGACTCGTATCGTTACTTTCTGTTGACCGGCGCGGCGAACGACGCTTGCCCGGCGTGTTCAGTTGACACCCCCCTCCCGCCGCGGCCCCGCACTCGCCACTCGCGCGTTTGGAACAAAAACTTCTTATCTGTACGTAGTTACAAATGTAACTCAACAAATAGCTATAAATAACAAATAACGATTAACATATTTTTAGAGTGCTCCTTAAAATAAAATAAAATGAAAAATATCACACTATTTAAAAGTCAATCAAATAATGCAATAATATAATGTGGGTACAATTATTGTTATTTTTGGAATGGGTGTTAGCCAAGTAAACACTACCATATATCTCGCAATAATAATACGATAACAATTTAAGTGTTTTTTTTACAGATTAACATCTATACGTACGACAATACTATATTGATAGATTAGTTAAACCTAATTAAAACTATTTGCAAATCAATTTAAATTTAACAATATATGCAACATTAAAAAGACAGTAATACCAATACCCAAAATAAACCCATTTACTAACCAACTTTTATACGACAACAAACAGTGACAATAGCAGCGATCTTAAAACGCCAAAAATACCAATACATAAATAAACCTATTTACAAATTAACGACAACATTTTTTGACAATAGCAGCGACTTTAAAACTACTAAAATACCAATAACTAAATAAAACTATTTACAAATAAACTTTTATACGCCAAAAACTGTGACAATAGAACTACGACCTTGAAACAACGAAGATATCAATATCCAAATAAACCAAACAAACGATTTTTATTTTAATACGACACTGTGCTAAGACAAAACCCAGCAAATGGTTATACGATTTTTTTTTCAATATCGAATTCAATAAATTACTGTAAGGACGGTTTAGATATGCAACGACAACAGAATGTAAGAGCGATTCGTAACCAAGCGACTCGTATCGTTACTTTTTGTTGACTGGCGCGGCGAACGACGCTTGCCCTGCGTGTTCAGTTAAAACCCCCCTCCCGCTGCGACCCCGCTCTGGCCACTCGCGCTTTCAAAACAAAAACTTCTTACCTATACGTATTTAGAAATCGAACTCAATAGCTATATAAATATTTCAACAATTAACATTTTTTAAAGTTTTCCTTTAAGTAAAATAAAATGAAAAATATTAGATTACATAAAAGTCAATCAAATAATTGCAATAGTATAATGTAGGTACAATTATTATTTTTGAATTCGGTGTCAGTCAAGTAATCACTATCATATAACTAAGTGGCAATAATAATACGAGCATACAATATTGATAGGATGGCAAAATCTAATTAAAACAAATCGACTTTAATACAAAAATATATGCAACCACAAAAAGACAAAAATACCAATACCCAAAATCAACCCATTTACCAACCAACTTCTATACGACAACAAACAGTGACAATAGCAGCGATCTTAAAACGACAAAAATATCAATACCTAAATATACCTATTAACAAAATAACGACAACAAATTTTGACAAAAGCAGTGTCTTTAAAACGACTAAAATACCAAGAACTAAATAAAGCTATTTACAAAGAAACTTTTATACGCCAAAATACTGTGGCAATAGATCTACGACCTTGAAAAACCTAAGATATCAATTTCTCATTAAACCAAAGAAACGATTTTTTTAATACGACACTATGCTAAGACAAAATCGAGGAAACGGTGATACATTTTTTTTTTTCCAATATCAAACTCAAAAAATTACCGTAAAGACGGTTCAGATATGCAACGACAACAGAATGTAAGAACGATTTGTAATCAAGCGACTCGTATCGTTACTTTCTGTTGACCGGCGCGGCGAACGACGCTTGCCCGGCGTGTTCAGTTGACACCCCCCTCCCGCCGCGGCCCCGCTCTCGCCTCTCGCGTCGTCAAGTTGCGCGTTCGAAACAAAAACATGTTATCTATACGTAGTTACAAACCTACATTTACTTTGCCTGACACCGATTCCTAAAATAACAATAATTGTACCTACATTATATTATGGTAATAATGTGATTGACTTTTATGTAGTATAATATTTTTATTTTATTTTACTTGAGGGAGATGTCTAAAAATTTGGTGATCGTTGTTGGTTATTCATAGATCATATTTGTTGAGTTCGATTTGAGGTGGGCAGGTACCTACCATCTTGCGTGATAAACACATGAATCTAACTAACATATTGATAAGTAAAAAAAAAGTTGATTATTAAGTTGTAGGGGAATACGCGATTTGGTTAACCGATTTGGATGTCATGGGGTCTAATTTTAGGGGTACTGCCTAAATAAACCATAGTTGTTAGTCATTTAGACAATTAGCGCTTATGAATATACATATATATCATAAGTTTAAGGGCAGCCCATTAAACGATATAAATACGATTATGATTTGACCTTCAAGTCTTCAACCCTAATAATGTAGGTAACCAGGCATGCAGCCTGCTTAAGCCATAAGGTTGCTACTTCTACATAACAATCCGTTCCTGTGAGGACATATTATGATGCAAAATTGCGATTTGAATATCTTAATCCTGAAAATCGTGAGTATTGTCATGTTATGACTAAGATTTAGCTTTAAATTTAAATGTATTGTGGGTTAGGTTAGGTTGGAACATAAAAGAAAACATAAAAACTAAGCGAGCAGGGCGCGGCAGCGCCCTGCGAGCGGGTGCGTTCAGTTCGTATGAATTGATAGTGTTGTATGTTGTGTCTAAGCTTATGTTTAATTTGTTATTTTATGTTGATGTTTATTTAATGTTTGCATATGTGTATGCACAAAGCAAACTTAGCGATTTTATTTTAATACAAATAGATGAATATCGTCACTAAAAAGCATGAAATAAAAAATTTTTGACAAAAAAATATCCACCGACTTCCATGCCACAAAAAAGTTAAAAATAATTTAAATATATTTTAGTTTAAAACATACTCAGTACTTAGGACATAGTTCTGAAGTCGGTGCTCATATAGGACATAGTTACCGTCGTCCAGCGAAATATGTCGAGCACCGACTTCAGGACTATGTCCTAAGTACTGAGAATGTTTTAAACTAAAATATATTTAAATTATTTTTAACTTTTTTGTGGCATGGAAGTCGGTGGATATTTTTTTGTCAAAAATTTTTTATTATTAGCACTAGTCGCCCGTCGCATCGGCCTAAACTAAACTTCATATTGTCCAAATTAGTACGAATATTTCTCTAATTCAAATCAAATGTCATCTGACATTCTTGACGTTGTGTCTTTTCATAGTAAGACATTGAAATGTGTTTGTGACAAATGCATGGTAGTGTGTGTAATGTATTTTTAGTTGATTTTATGTATGATATATGCGTTAATTGAAAAAAATATTAACATTCTGCACTCCTTCTCTACGTCCACTATAACCGTGCAAAATTTCATACTAATCCGTCCGCGGCATATTACTTAAAAATCCGTCACAAATTTTTGCTTCACGTATTAATATAATAATTATTTAATACACTTTTTATAGGATTGTGTAAAATAACTCCGGTCCTTTCTGTGCTTCTAAATTCTCTAGTTTCTGTAGCGTGTAGTTCTCAATTAAACTGTAATTGTTCCCTGTACAATGAACTTACAGTTTAACTACCCAGCTCTTAAGATACAAGCGATTATAGCCCTTAAAATCTTAAGTAAAACTACTATATTTGTGTGGTAAATCATTGGTTAAACTTATAACATTTTTGCTTGACTGTAAAATGCATTGCGATTGCAATAACTTTTATGAGCTTATATTAACTTTAACTAATGTTTTGTTATATAAATAAGAAGACTTAAAGGATATTTCTTGGAAAAAGCTACTATATTTTATTGTACATAGCATAAGAAGTATGGTTTGACCGGGGAGGTACCACCGCCACCGTGAAGATTCTCTCAGTTCTCTCTCGTTCTCTCTCTCTCTCTCTCTCTCTCGTTCTCAGAAGATTTTATATTTTTCATGTTTTATTTTGTGATTTTAATGTGATCTTATTTGATTTCAGGTTTCAATTTTCAACATTTGCTACAGGATACAAATGCTCGGGTTCTGAGAGGTAAGGAATTGTATCTCATTATTATGCTTTTCGTTATGAGGCGACTGTCTTAGTCTTCGGCAGTAGCAACGCATCTGTGATTGGTTTTAGATAGGACCCATATGACGTTGTTCACAGAAGTCCATGGGCGGCAGTGGGCACTTGCCATCAGGTGGACTGCATGCTCGTTTGTTACTTCAATCTTAAATAAAAAATGGACAATTACAATTAGTTTATATAAATCGCAAATTGCAAAGTATGGTGCGTAAGGATACAGTTAGTGTTGTGTGTCGTGATGTGGTACCTAAAAAAGAAAAACGAACTAGACGTAGGGTAGGTAGATAGCTTAATTTACCACTAGTGCTTGTCAACGGTGTCTCCACGGTGACCACGATCCATGCAACTGGGTCGAAATATCAGCAAAAAGAATTCTATAAGAATTCATAAACCGCATATCGTGAGTACCCGATAAGTATTAAAATGTAATGAAATGAAATAAAAATGAAATTTCTTTATTTTGCATAGGCCTTCGGGGGCGCTTAGAAATTGTCAGTTACATATATATATATATATATATATTTTACACTACCACCGGATCGGAATCAATTCCACGACAATACTAGTCTAAAATCAATTGCAATCAACTCAATATAGAACAGGGGTTTTATCTGAAACCAATTTCAGCCGCATTGCCACTCCTGAGGATTAAGATGGTCGTCTTATATACATGTAAATCATACACAGACCCTGCTTAGCAGAACTCTTCGTAATTTAACTCCGATGGCACCATCGTCACATTTTTTTTCAGATCAAAACAGCAATGCTTTTTTTATCTGACTGAAGTAGCAAACGAGCATACAGTCCACCTGATGGTAAGTGGTCACTGCCCATGGACATCTGTAATCAACTTCATACAAAATATGTGTTCCATCTGAAGTCAATCACAGATGTCTTGCTATTCCCGAGGACTATGATGGTCGCCTCATGTGAAAGTTTGGCAACCACACTCTTCTATCGAAACGCAAGAAATGCTTCATGCTAGAAATAGGTGTGATTACATTCATCCATGAGCGACAGTGGCCACTTAGCATCAGATGGACTGCGTGCTAGTTTGCTATCTCCCTTTAAAAAACAGGTGAACGGCATACTAAAATGCTACTTCTATATTAAAAAAAACTATCTTCACCGAAACTTAGACAGAAACGTATTACTTGACCACAACAATTAGGCGCAAGAAACAAAAGCGGCTCCTCGCTTCTGTCCCCGCGCGTCCCCTAGTGACGTGCAGTTGTGTATCGTTTATGTGTTTACGTTAGCCAGCACGTGTTTAATGTTATTTCGTTATAATGTTAGTTTAATGAGTGATTGATAAATTTTTAAAGTTATAATTAATTTAGTTGATTATTCGTGATAAACCTCAAAATGGGTAGGAAAAAGACTATTCGTGGAGGAGAAAGGACTCTTACGTTCAAAATATGCATTTTTTTAACAAGAGAAGAGTATTGGGCTCAGTATTCCTGTCTCCAGAGTCGAAAATCGGATGTGTGCTGCAACAGGCATCAGTCTCTTACACACATAAAAAAAGAAAGAAAATATTCCATGTCTGCGAATATATTAAACACATGAAAGTTCTTTAATAAATACTCGACTATTGAACATACACCACTATGGCGTATGTTTTAACAATGGTATACCTACATACTCTTGGTACTTGGTAACAGAATAAACTTCGTATCGGGATGGTAAATCCCTAGTTCTAATGACGTTTCAACTGTCGTGCGCCTTGTTTTGGTCGAGTAGTACATGAAACCATAAATTAAACACATTCGACATATTTTCATACTTTATTTCAACCAAATTTTTTGTAACTTGCGTAAGAGGCTTACCTATAATTAATTGTTTATACTTAATTAAACAATGTAAATAAAAATAATATTTAAACAATACGCACGTCATTTGATAACGGGTTTTATCTGGTTATGTTTTATGATAACTGATAAACAATTTAATTATTTGTAGAGTATTAAAATGCGTCGGAAGCTTAGTGGTTAATTCTATGTTTAAGTCTACGCGGCGGGGTACCGATAAATTTAGACTAAATACCTACCTTTAGATGTTTACGATGACATTGTTATAAAGAAGGTAGAACGTAGGTATTTTTTTATCTGACTGGAATAGCAAACGAGCATGCAGTCCACCTGATCGTAAGTGGTCACTGCCGCCCTGCGACATCTGTAATCAACTTCACACAGAACATGGGTTCTATTGAAGTCAATCACAAATGCGTTGCTACTCCCGAGGACTATGATGTTCGCCCCATATAAAAGTGTGTCGGTAACCACATCCTTCCATCGAAATGCAAGAAATGCTTCACGCTAGAAATAAACTACGCTGGTTCTGTCTTCAAAATATATGGTTCGAAAGGGTAGGTACCACCGTCACACCTATTTCTAGCGTGAAGCATTCTTGCGTTTCGTTGAATGAGAGTGGGTAGCGGCTCATTTTTATATCAGGAGACCATCTCAGTCCGCGGAAGTAACAACGCATCTGTAATTGACTATAGATAGAACCTTTGTTCCATATAAAGTCGTTTACAGATGTCCGTGAGCGGCAGAGGCCGTCTACCATCAGGTGAACAGCATGCTCGTTTGTTACTTCATTTTATGGCGTTATTTTTTAAAAAATAATTTACTATATGCAACTTTACAGAAATTGGTTAAATAAAGTTAAATTAGATAAAGTTTAATAAAAGGCTTTTATTAAACTTTATCTAATAATCTAATCTATAATAATCTATCTAATATCACGCGTGGTAGGGATGAGAAAAAGATGGCGCGTAACGAAAAAATGTTACACTAAATTTTTTTCCAACCCCGATAAAGAAGTTTCACTTCAATAGTATTAAAATGTTTAATTTCAACGAATGGGTAAATAAAAAACCAACAATTATTCTATGATTTTATATTTATCAGTATTTTTATCACAGAATCAAATTCGTATACTCTTATAAATTTGCACCAAAATCACAGGAAACAAAATAAAAAAATACTGCTACAATTTGTCCTTTTCGCTTAAATTTAACTTATACGAATATAATCAACTTAATATCTAAGTACATTAAAATAATTACTGTTAATAATATGTATTAGGGGATCGTTTATAAGTGAGCTGACTCCCATCTTCCCCCTCTCTGGTGACATTTAGGTTGCGTTCCAGAAGACGCTCACAACGCCCCAAACGCCCAAAACGTCGTTCCACAAGACGACCGCGGTCGTTGTGGTCGCGGCGAATACGTCACTCATGACGTCATGACTTACGCCCGCGCGACGCTCACAACGACCCATCTAACAAGGTGGGTCGAAGTGATCGTTCCAGTATACGTCAGTAAAACTCACAAGTTGAAACGGGAAAAACTGCGGTCGTGAGCGTGCGCTTTGTGAACGTCTAATGGAACGCACCCGTGATATTTGGCAAATGTTTGACGACCAAACTACATACTTGCCAAACTATTCGCTTTCTAGGCAAGAGTGATAAACCTTACTTATTGAAATTCAAAAATAATTTCCAAAAATACCTTTTAACCATAAGATTCAACAATTTCAAAATGTTGTTAATAAAAAAATCAAAAACAGGTACATTTGATGTAAATTTTTATCAGGATTTAAAACATTAAATTATTATTAACAGTGTCAATTTTTAATCAATAAATAATATTAGTAATTAACTATTTATTTACATTATTATACTCACTATACTTGTTGATTATACGTTTGTCCGTCCATTTGAAAAACTCAAAATTATCAAATACTGGTAATATAATTGGGATAATGTATAATAGTAAATTAAAAATTAAAAATAAGCCCAAAATTATACACAATGTAATGTGTTTCATTATTAACAAAAAATCCGAAATATAAGCCTTTTCACTAGGTAGCTGCATAATACGCTGTATTGTTCAATTAAATTTAAAAAAGTATTAAAATGTAATCATGATTTAAATTTGTTAATACAATTTGGCTTTGGTAATAATAAATACAAAATTTAAGAGTCTTTACTATCCCTAAAATAGGTGCCAACGTATAATCAAAAAATTTCAATTAGTTTCAGTGTAGTTCCACTGGGAAGTATACCACCGCCACACCTATTTCTAGCGTAAAGCATTTCTTGCGTTTCGATAGACTGGTGTGGTTGCCGGCACACTTTCACATGAGGCGACCATCACAGTCCTCGGGAGTAGCAACGCATCTGTGATTGACTTCAGATGGAACCCACGTTCTGTATGAAGTTGATTACAGATGGCTATAGGCGGCAGTGACCATTTACCATCAGGTGGACTGCATGCTCGTTTGCTACTTCAGTTAGATAAAAAAAAACAAATACATTATTGAAAACTTTACAAATTATACATAAATCCCAAATTATACATATATTGCCAGACACTTCTACTTACTGATTTCTTAATTATACACTTTTTAGGTCAAATTGAAAATCCTTTGTAAAAGTTTAATTTATAACTTCATTCATTTTCAAATTCGATTCTACTTTAATATTTAATATCACAATTATCACAAGAACACCATTTTGTAATTATATTATCACAAATTAGGAATAAAAATATATTTTTAATCATGAAACAAATCAATTACCGTTTCAAATAATCGTATCAAAATTTGCAAGGTAATGATTTTATTTACTTAGGAATTTGGATTATATACAACAGATCATTATGAATTTTCAAAAAACTTCTTTTAATGGCATATTTGGCGGTTTTTAATAACAATATCATTAAAATGTGAAAAATAATCATTGTGTCAAAGTGTCTTTAGTTTAACGTCCAATCAAAGATTTTAAATAAAGAGCTAAAAGAAAAACAAAACATTTTTTCCTTTGCTCAAAAAGAAAAACAAAACATTTTTTCCTTTGCTCAAAAAGAAAAACAAAACAGTTTTCCTTTGCTCAAAAAGAAAAACATCAGAGATTTCCCTTATTCAAAATGGAAAACAAATGCGTTTCTTTCCAAATCAACAAATTCAAGTCCATAAGCCGTGACGTCACTCCATCAAACGACATTATCACTCCTTCTATCTTCTCTATTTCTTAACGTACTTCTAGAAGATAGCCTGATGGATGCTCGTATGGAAGCTCTGGATCCTACAGCTGGGAGAGCTCTCACAAAATGGTCTTCAGCGGGTACTGATTTTCTGTGCGTGTATTTCTCTGAATTATCTTCATTGTTCTTCTTTCTGTAATTTAGATATGAAACATACGTAAAAGATAATTTATTTAGTGATAAAATTTTCGACGCTTCATATATTTTTCATATAGTCATATAGTAAAGTCAAGAGAATATTCGAAATTCAATATTTAAATAATGATAGATGTCTTATGCCCGAGCGACAAACACCTGAATGTCAAAAACCCGAGCCTCTTGTGTCTGCTCAACACGACCAACTTCCTGTACCTAAACATCACACAGCAATCACAATAGATCACTATATACACCACACCATACACCTGATAACAGGTTTCTCGGGTGTATGCCAAATAGCCAAGCGAACAAACAGAATGTCAAACGCTGGAGGATCTTATATCGGATCGACACAACTATGACTATGCATTACGTACTTAAGCCATACCTAATCTACTAAAAGTTATACCTGATCGTCATAGACCCATAATACCTGAGTGTCAAACACCCGAGAATACACATAGCTTTACACTAATTATCGTCAAATTCCTGAACAACCTAATATAATTTAAGCGAGCCATAAAACTTTATTATTCGTCAATGTCAAATGCCCGAGTACCCAAAACGAAGTTTTACACAAAATATCTTCAGATGCCTCAGCAACATAACATATTTTAAGCGCTAATACATTTCAATGATGAAGATTTTGACGTACCTGGGGAAACAAGGATTATCCCAGAAGAGCTGATCCTTGCCAAAGTTCTCTCCATCAGCGAGGGTCTGGGGCATCTCCGTGTCCATCGTCTCTGGCAGGAAGAGGCACAGGAGTCCACCCACTATTCCTAGGACACCCAGGATTAGTAGTGGCAGAGCGGGGGATACGTTGGCCTGGTGAGATGAGATTTGAATGAATAAATGAATTTTTATTCGGATTAGTTACACATAAACACAAAAAAATGAAAACAAAATGAAAGATATAAATAATAGTTTAAAAAAACTAAAAAACACGCTTTTTATAGAAAACCGAACTAAAAAATTGAAAATAAATTTAAATGAATTTAAATTAAGAAAATAGTATTAAAAATTTCAATGAATATAAATTAATAATAGTGTGAATAAAAAAAAATATTTTATTTGAAAAAAAGCGTGGGTTGCTTTTTAAGATATTATCGAAATGATAATCACTCTACTCATATCTGTCAATAAAATATCTATAACAATTGACACCATGCACCCCACGCTTTTTTTTAAAATAAAATATTTTTTTATTATTCACACTATTATTAATTTATATTCATTGAATTTTTTAATTTTATCAAATTAGTGTATTGTCATCGGTCCTCAATAAATCTACAAAGTTTGAACGAAATCTGGCCGTTTAAAGTGGGTCAAAATCGCGCCCAAAGAAGTCGGTTAGAAACATACAAACAAACATACAGGTGAAGCTAATAAAAAAAAAGAACATTACGAAAAACATGAATAAAACTACAATCTTCTATATATTAATAGGTGAAGCAAAAACTCATGAAACATTTTTAAGTAATATGCCGCTGACGGATTAGTATGAAACTTTGCACGGTTATAGTGGACGTAGAGAAGGAGTGCAGAATATTAATATTTTTTTCAAATAATCCTTAAAAAATACATAAGATCAACTAAAAACACATTACACACACTACCGTGCAGTTGTCACAAACACATAAATAATAAACAGACAGATGTCTTTGTCAAAATACCCGCTATTGCTTTTAAATGCACCTAAGGGTGCGTCCACATCTGGCGAATGCGCCGCGAATGCGCAGCTCGCGAGCGGCTCGCGATCTGCTCGCGAGCTGCGCGCGTGCATCAAGGCAATGGTTTGGTGCGCCTCTTTAGCGCAACTCATGCAAGGCTCGTATAAAGCGCGCGCGCGGCGCGCGAACCGCGCGCGATCTGCGCGCACTCAATTCTCGAGCTACAGTTCCGTTTATTGGCTCAGTACTTTTGAAGATGTCGGACGACACTAGTGCTTTTAATATAATTGCTGCATCATTGGCTATTATAATACTGATAAAAAGGAAAAAAAGAGACGCTAGCGCGCCACCCGCGCGCCGCCCGCGCGCTGATCGCGTACGGCGCGTAGTTTGCGCGCGAGTGGCGCGCGAGCGGCGCGCGAGCGGCGCACGAACAAAAATGCACGCGCGCAGCTCGCGAGCAGATCGCGAGCGGCTCGCGAGCTGCGCATTCGCGGCGCATTCGCCAGGTGTGGACGCACCCTAAGATAATAAACATCTTTTCACCTTTAACGGGTGTGTTCAAAATAACATTAAAATTATAAGAATTTATTTTATTTTGAGAAATATTCGTGCTACTTTGGACAATATGAAGTTTATTTTTTTTAATTTAAATTGTGGTCGAATTTCGACCACTGTGACGGGTGACTAGTACGTATTCAAAGCAGCGGGAACAAACAAGTAGATAATAAATGCAGTAATTCTCACCAAATAAACCACAAACGGCGCCACGATGGACGCGACGTAACCCATGATGTGGATCAAAGCGACCCCCTGGGCCCGCACCACCGTCGGCAGTAACTCCGCGGCGTATTGCAAGCCGATGTTGTAGGAGATGTTCACTGCGAACCTGCCCAGAATGGCCAGGGATGCTGATGGTCCACCTGTTAATAAATCCATCCATTACTCTTAAGGTCTAATGGACAAGCGTTCTCTAATTGGCACTACGACAACTGTGTCCTCTAAATCCAGCGATTTTCAGCTGTATTCTTCAGGTCATCGGTTTTGGCTAGAGACAGATTTTTGCTCCTCCTGAACGTTGTAGCCTTTTGAGAACTTTTCCTTCCAATCTTTATTCTGATCGTTTTATTCGTGCGATGTACCTACTTTTGTCTAATTGAATTAGCAAATCTACGTCTAAAATCTACGTCTAATTTTTTTTGGTCCTTAGTGCTATGTACCTACTTTTGTCTAATTGAAATAGCATCTTTTAAGAAATCTACGAAAAGAGGGAGTGAAACTATTCTAGACATCACACACTCTTCCTTATCACCTCTAATCCAAAAAAGCTCTGTTATCAAAGACAGGAAGGAAGGAAGAAGGAAAGGAAGACATCGGTAACGGTAGTAGATTTAAAGTACAAAGGTTGTACCGACTTTTGAAGGGATAGCAATGAAATTATGCAAGCTTTGTTGTTCGTTAGTAACATAGCCGATACCATAGCTGATTTAAGCCAGGAATAGGCTATTTGACAATTCGAAAAATTAAGTGTCAATTACTGTTATCAGTATATATTATGAGTTTAAGAATGGTTATTTATTAATATAAGTTGAAAATAATAATTAAATTTATTTACAAATCCTTAAATAAAAATGCATTTTTTTAAACGTTTGTCACGTGACACAAAATGCTCCTGATTGGGCGGGTTTATGATGACTTCGTTGCTTGTAAACTTCGTTTGCCTACTTGCGCCCACTTGTATGTGGATGATATGAGCCACAGATGACAATACAGGCAAGTGACGTCACCAACCCGCCATATTGTCAAAGTAGCGTTTTTGCGCGCTATTTAAATATTGAATTTTTAATTGGATATTTTTTAGCAAATATGTACCAAAATTAAAAAAAAAAAACAACTTTTACTGGGTTCCTTAACCTCCGCTAGATAATATAAAATGGAATTTAAAAACCTGTCAAATAGCCTATACCGGCCAGAAAAACAATGAACCATATCACTTACCGATAGGTACAGCTGTGGCTAGGAGGCTGAAGATACCGCTGATAACCATAGAACCACACGCCAGCCACCTTCTTCCCCACCTAAAAATTTAGATTTAATTAAAATCACGAAGTTTTTGAAGAGCAATCCCTTTTTGTCGAAGCTTTAAGGTGGTAGAACCAGTGTAGTTCGACCGGGGAAGTACCACTGCCACACCTATTTCTAGCGTGAAGCATTTCTTGCGTTTCGATGGAAGGGTGTGGTTGCCAGCACACTTTCACATGAGGTCATCATAGTCCTCGGGAGTAGCAACGCATCTGTGATTGACTTCAGATGGAACCCATGTTCTGTATGAAGTTGCTTACAGATGTCTACGGGCGGCAGTGACCACTTACCATCAGGTGGACTGCATGCTCGTTTGCTACTTCAGTCAAATTAAAAAAAAAAGCGATACGACAAGAAATTAGTTGCTGATCGGCTGTTACCAAAAATGATAAAGTCACATTCCATTCCCGATATTTTTTCATTAAGGTCTCAAAAATAGTTAACCGCAGGTAAGATGGAACAACTCGAGTAAAAATAAGGTCTAATTTAGACCTTTGAGGTACCTAACAAGGAAGTAGTTGCTCTGTAACCGACCTCATGTAGGAATATTTTCTTGGTTTTAATAATAGCGATTTAAGCGGCAGAGATCACTTTTTTAAATCTTAACTTTAAGCTCACTGATGGTCCCTTTCAATCAAATCCAGATACGATAAGGCTCCTCCTGAGGTCGACGATAGCGTGCGATACTCTCAAGTGCTAAGATGTTCGCCCCCATATAAAAGGACCTGGCTACCACGCCCTTCCATCGTAACACAAGAACTGCTTCACGCTAGAACTACGTAGTGTGGTACTGGGTACCAGCCCGGTAAATCCATACTCATTCTTCGTATGCGCAGCATGTGGCATGCAACGCTAAGAACGAGGGAGTTCTTCAAGCCTAAATACCCAACTTAGATCATAAGACTTTGTAAGACTTTGTTTGTTTTCAAGGTGGTATAACCAGTGTCGTTCGACCGGGGAGGTACCACTGCCGCAGTTACATATTTCCAGCGTGAAGAATTTCTTGCGTTTCGATAGAAGGGTGTGGTTGCCGGCACACTTTCACATGAGGCAATCAACATAGTCCTCGGAAGTAGCAACGCATTTGTGACTGTCTTCATATGGAACCCATGTTCTGTATGTAGTTGATTACAGATGTCTATGGGCGGCAGTGAGCACTTACCATCAGGTTGACTGCATGCTTGTTTGCTACTTCAGTCAGATAAAAAAAAGACTATAGAAGACGAACTCACCTGTCCAAAACAGCAGTCAAAAACGTATCAGCAGGTAACTCAGTAGCAGACGCGACGGTAAACGTGAGGAAGATGTCCAAACCCAGAGACCCAACATTCCTCACGTGGCCATCGAAGACCAGGGAGATGGCCATCCAGATAACAATGAGGAGGATCGCGTTCCTCCTCAGCCGAGGTGTCTTGAAGAGGTCCAGCACGGAGTAGGTCCTGCACTCGGCTTCTGATTCTTTTATGGTCTTCATGGAGGATTCCTGGAAGAGTTTTTGAAGAAAGATATAGTGTTAGGTTAAATAAGGGTACAAGGTCATACAAGGTCATGATAACTCATAAGGCCATGAAAACATAGTCTTCAAATGACAAAGTTGAAAATTAATTTGTATAAAGTATATGGTTAGGAATAACAAAGAATGATTTCATCACTACCTGGATATGTTTGTATAATTGTAAAATGAGGGTACCCTACGAGTATAAATACACGAGCGTTAGCGATGGTCGGTAATTCCATAGATAAATACTAATATACTAGAGATAGATGTGCAACTCTCGATTC
Organism: Spicauda simplicius; assembly: GCA_949699795.1. NCBI lineage: Eukaryota > Metazoa > Arthropoda > Insecta > Lepidoptera > Hesperiidae > Spicauda > Spicauda simplicius. The sequence goes on from OX453084.1 coordinate 9,752,789, forward strand.
GTTCCAAATAACTGTGTACCCTGATCAATAGATGTCTCTGTTTCAATTATTTTGGAGTGACCGCTAGGTGGCGCTCTTTTGTAGACATATTATTGTTTCCATTATAATTAAAGGCCTATTTTAAAACGTTAAGGCTGTATATAAGAATAAATAACATTCATTCTATGTAAAATAAATAAAACAAAGTATTCATAAAAATAAGTTTATAATAGTCCATAAAAAATTGCCAGGTAATCGTTTTAGTAATCTTCCAAGTCCAAGATCCAAAAAGCCAAGTAATCAAAGGCAAGAGTCCAAGTAAATCCGTAAAAGAAAAGCCAGGTTATTGTTTATCAAAATGAAGCACAAGGAAAATATTTCTGCAAAAGTTTAAACCGCTAACAAATCGCACCAAATTCAAAACTTTTCTGACAGATGACAGAATAACTATTGTGTTGCCATTTCTACTACACACAAAAACTACCATTATTTTATAATTTATTTTTAAACTAGTTGACCCGGCGAACTTCGTTCTGCCTAAAAGTCCATTATTGATCATTAGGATTTTAAAATTAATACAAAATAATATAAATAAAATATGCAATTGCTGCAGACTTTGCAGAATGCTCTTTCCACTGTAGTGTTGACCTTTATTAAAAATATGAAGTTATAAAACAATAAAAAATATTTTCAAATACTTTTTGTTGATTAATCTTAAGTAGGTATAAATATTTTTGGAGTTTTACTGTATCTACAAATTCTACCATAATTCGTACCACAAAGTCTTAAATATACCTGGCAATGTTTTTATACATAGACGTAATGAAAAGTTTCATTATACGCAAAATTTATTCAAATTTTAAAATAATGTTTGTTTATTTATATTATCTTATAACTAAATACAGTTTATATTTAAAAAAATATTACATCTATGATGAAAGTCAATTGCAAAAATAAACCAAAAAACTTGGTATTTTTTGGCATTAATTACAGAAGCGCCATCTGTTAAAAATATGATAAAATGAAGCCTCAATATTTGTACCCTGACCACTAGGTGGAGCCTCTTTCCATACATTTTTTCTTAGATAATGTTTCTATGAGAGTTTCACCCCCATGGGTAATTCTTTGGTCAGACAGCGGCCGGTGCGGTTGTGCGTTCTCATATTGTTATTAGTTATGAAGAACCCGTATAATTGAACGAGTGGTGTAAGAAATGTAATTGCGACAGATTATTAAAGATTTGCTATTTTTCTATCGAAATTGACTTCTGATTCCTAATAATATATTATCTTTTTTGGTTTTCCCATGCTCGACTTTAATAGTCGGTAAATTCTGAAGCCCCCACCCTGAGTCCTTCAGGGAGAAGGGGATTCAGTTTCCCCAACAAGTATAGTATTGCCTAAAATTTTTGATAATATTGTACTTGTGTGTATAGCTGCTTGTTTCTGCATTATGTGTATATTTATGTTTGAGTCTAGTTTATTGCAGTATTTATGTAAACCTTTGGCAACTATTCCGGTTGTTCCTATTACTATTGGTATCACGGGGGTAGGTATTTTCCAAAGCCTGATTATTTCGTTTTTAGTGGGTGATATTTGCTTAACTTTTCAATTTCTTTGGCACCGATATTGTAGTCTGAAGGAATTGAAATGTCAATCAAATATGCTTGCTTTTCCTGTTTATTAATGTAAATAATATCTGGTCTATTGTGTGTTATGGTTTTATCTGTTTGTACCGGCATCTCCCACATCAGCTTAGCTGTTTCATTTTCTATTACTTGCGGTTGTGTTAGTGTCTCTTTCCACCATAACTGGTTTATGTTAAACTTATGTTTTTTTGCTAACGTCCAATGAACGTATTGCACTATATTATTATGACGTTTTGTATAGTAAGTGCGAGCCAGCTTCTCGCATCCCGAGACGATATGTTGTACGGTCTCGTCTTTTGCTAAGCATAGACGACACTTACCCGATACTGGTTTCTTAATAATATCTCTTTCAAACTGATTTGTAATAACAGATTGGTCTTGCATTGCAAATATAGAAGCCTCCATTATATTATTATTTATAAATAATTATAATATTATATTATAACTATATTATTACAATTATTACAATGATCAATATCCTTATAATATACGAACAACATGCATTTAAGTAAAATAACATTGAAATAGTAGGTAAATTACAAAATTATAAAACATAATAAATAAATAAATAATCACGGTTAAATAGAACAAGATATTCTGATTAAAGTAGAAAGTAAGAAATAAAGAAACTGATCGATATAAAGAAATTTAACAGAAAAAAAGACGTGTGGCACTCGGGGACTGCCGCGGTAAAGCTATTGCATAGCATTTTGTATCAACTTATGCAATTGTAATTATTTATTATTTATTTATTTTATTTATGCAGTATTTCTTTTTCTTTGATATTAAAGTTAATAAACAGTCTTACTTTGTTACAGTTAAACTTTGATGTTAAAGTTAATAAACTTATTTCAGTCGAACAAAGAATAGAACAGTAGATTCTTGGATCAATTCAAATAAATCAGTAAATCGATTTTATAACCTTAATTAATCGATTCTTTGATTAGTCGACCTCGGATCACATCCCTGATCCAAACATAATGGCATATATATCTGTCACATGTAAAATGGAAGTAAAGTTGGATACTTATTAATTTAAGAAAATTAACTCCAAAGGGATTTTTTCAGGAAATTGGCTAAAATACCTAAAATATTTTAGTTCATTTTTCTATACAAAAATCATTGTGACACAACTCTATTTTTTTTTCGTTACGGAATTTCTGGATTCGGTACCCGCGCTCAAGGCCCTCGATAGAAGCTATGCAATAGCCTAAAAAAAACTTAAAGGTCCATTTTAGTGAAATTATAAAATGACGTATTATAACCTTGTTGCATCGAGGGTACTGCACCTTTAAATTAAAATACTGTTAAGTAATATTTCGACAGTTTTAAAAATCAATAAATAAAATAAATCATAAAAAAAACTACACTACATCTCCTAGCTGTACCCCGCAGCTTCGCCCGCGTTAAAAAAATCGATGTATCGATTGTCTCATGGGAAAAAGATATTTTCCCAGAGTAAAAAGTAGCCTATATGTTAATCCAGAGTGTCAGAAAACTCCCTACCAAATTTTATGAAAATCGCTCCAGCCGTTTAGACGTGAAGAAGTAACAAACATACACACAAACTTTCGCCTTTATAATATTATTATGAAGTATTATATGATACATACGGTAATAATACAAGCATTTTACTTTCCCTCTTAGTTAAATGTTTTCATGTAGTCCGGTATTTTGTTTAAGAATAATAATAACTAGTCACCCGTAGCATCGGCCGAAATTCGACCGTAATTTAAATTAAAAATCAAATGTCATCTGACATTCTTGACGTTGTGTCTTTTCATTTTCATTTACTAAGTACATATGTGTTTGTGACAAATGCAAGGCAGTGTGTGTAATGTGTTTTTAGTTGATTTTATGTATGAAAAATGCATTATTTGAAAAAAATATTAACATTCTGCACTCCTTCTCTACGTCCACTATAACCGTGCAAAATTTCATACTAATCCGTCCGCGGCATATTACTTAAAAATCCGTCACAAATTTTTGCTTCACGTATTAATATAATAATTATCCAATTTTATAAATTCTCGGAGTGAATCTAAATGTAATATTGTAGAGCTGTATTGTTGCTATATATTTTATGTCAGGCGTTTTCTTTTTTTTTATCTGACTGAAGTAGCAAACGAGCTTGCAGTCCACCTGATGGTAAGTGGTCACTGCCGCTCATGGACATCTGTAATCAACTTCATACAGAACATGGGTTCCATCTGAAGTCAATCACAGATGCGTTGCTACTCCTGAGGACTATGATGGTCGCCTCATGTGAAAGTGTGCCGGCAACCACACCCTTCTATCGAAAGGCAAGAAATGCTTCACGCTAGAAATAGGTGTGGCGGTGGTACTTCCCCGGTCGAACTACACTGGTTCTACCACCTTGAATGCGTTGCAACTAAATTAGGTGTGGTAGCCAAATAGTATGGACTCAATGGTCGAAGTGGTGCAGATTAGGGGAGGCCTATGTCCAGCAGTGGACTTTCAAAGGCTGATGCGTGGATGGACTCAATGACTCACTTTGAGAATTTAAGAATCAACAAAACCCAAGCATTCAATGGCGTGCAATATTAAAGGTCTGTTATGACATATAAAGCTTTTGTTACTCTGGTATATGGTAGAGCAGTGATAGCCTAATGGTTGAAAGTTGCCCTCTCGATCGGGAGGTCCGAGGTTCAAACCCAGGCACGCACCAATGATTTATGTGCGTATTAGAAATTACTTATCACTGCTTTCGGTTAAGGAAAACATCGTGAGGAAACCTACACACCCGAGTTCTTAAAAAAAAAAAGTTCTCGGAAGTGTGTGAAGTCATTCGCACTTGGCCAGCGCGGTGGACTATGGCCTAAACTCTCTCATTCTGGGAGAAGACCCGTGCCCAGCAGTGGGACAATAATGGGTTGATGCGACTCTGGTATATATATTTGAAAATTCTATCTTAGTAAATCCCATGTTTTTACCACATGATATATATTTTTCTTGATAACTAGAGGCCAAACTCCTTCACCAGGGTTTAAATCCACGCATGTCTTTTTCACGATTATGTATTCTTTTTTTATCTGATTTAAGTAGCAAACGAGCATGCAGTCCAACTGATGGTAAGTGGCCTCTGCCGCTCATGAACATGTGTAAGCACCTAAGCAACTTCATATAGAACTTGAAGGTGGTAGAACCTGTGTAGTGTTACAAACCAACAAGTAGCTTGCCTGGGGACACTACTGTTAAACTCATGACTACATTAGTTATAAACATCAATAAGAATCTATATAATGATTGTATTTAAATTGATCGTGCTATGTTATTATAAATATCATAAATCAATAGAAGTCGCATCATAAATAAATGGTTATATAAATAAATATTATAAATGCATATATATTAATTTTATATAATGTAATAGATTAATAGTAATGTTTTTGTCTCTGTGACGGTTTCCTTAACGCCTGCCATTTTTAGTATAAAAGGGAGGGTATTATCGTAATATGGATCATTCTAATAATTCGCAAGTGTAAGACGTTACTCTGTCCGAATGTATTCTGAAATTGTATACGTGTAAAATCGTGAGAATATAACAATGTTGTACATAATGTGTCGTTTACTTTGGCCATCCAATTCTACTTCTGTAACAGTAGTTTGACCGGGGATGTACCACCGCCACACCTATTTCTAGCGTGAAGCACTTTTTGCGTTTCGATGGAAGGGTGTGGTTGCCGGCACACTTTTATATGAGGCGACCATCATAGTCCTCGGGAGTAGCAACGATGCGAGTAGCATCTGTGATTCATTTCAGATAGAGCCCATGTTCCGTATGAAGTTGATTACAGATGTCCATGGGCGGCAGTGACCACTCACCATCAGCTGGACTGAATGCTCGTTTGCTACTTCAGTCAGATATAAAAAAAATATATATAGAATGTGGTTGATATTCGTAGTCAATCGCAGATGCTTTGCTATTTCCGAGGACTGTGATGGTCGCCTCATATAAAAGTGCCGGCAACCACATCCTTCCACCGAAACGCAAGAACTTCTTCACGCTAGAAATAGTCGATTACACTGTCACCTGCTAAATCACCTCTTAAATAAACATTTAAGCAACTTACAGTAAATTCGCTGATGACCTTCTCCGGAATCTTTGTCTTATTGATTCGCTCGAATTTCTTCATTATCGTCAGAGCCTTGTCTATCTTGCCTTGTGATACTAACCATCTGTAAAGCAAAAAAAATAAGTGTTACCAACCACACAATAGCCCACAACGGATATGGCATATTATATATAGTTTATCTTCACTTATAATGACCTAGTTGATTATTACTATAATTATTATTGATTATTACTAAAATTATTAATTTACATTATTAGCTCTATATCGATTCAGCAATTTCTAATGTAGTTAGTCAATATTTGACTCCACCATGAAACAATATAAATAGGGTAGCAGATATTAAAAGGGCACTCAAAATACAACCTTCAAGCAGGACGTTACTCTGTCCGTTAAATATACCAAGTGTGTGGAAATCATTCTCTGCATTTCATTTCGCAAGACCCACGACTTTAACATAAGCTTCAAGTTACCAAGAGCAGTCTGCATAATCATATTTAAATAATAGATTTTTTTTCAATTATTTTTGAATTTTTGTGTGTCAATTAGTCCCTGTGTTTGAAATAGTATCAAAATCGATCCGGTGGTAGTGTAAAATATATATAATCGTAATTTAATAATAATTGTAATTGAATAATTAATAATAATTGTAATTTAATAATAATTATTAATAATTGTATTTTAATGTATTTTAATTAGTCTATACACGAATGTCTTTTTTATTTATTAAATCTGTTATCTGTAATTGATGTACGCGCTAAGCATGCTATTTGCGCCTATAATTAAAATAGCACTTTTATTGTATATTATGCATGTGTAAACATAATTTTGTAAAGTGTTTACTTTGTAGGTGCAATTTTTAATAAATAAATAAATAAAAAAATAACTGACAATTTGTAAGTGCGCCCGTAGGCCTATGCAAAATAAAGACATTTTATTTCATTTTATTTCAAACATAAGTATTTTTTATATTTTTTGAATTTTTGCATGTCGATTAGTCCCGTTGTTTAAAATAGCGTCAAATCAAAACTAATATATTAAATTAAAAGGTGGTATGTTTGTGCAATTATACTCCTCTGGTCACCCGTCGCAACGTTCGAAATTTGACCGTAATTTAAATTAAAAAACTTCATATTATTTCTCCAATTCAAATAAATTGTAATAATTTACAAGTTATTTTGAACGCACCCGTTAAAGTCAAGAAGGTTTATTTAGTCTAAGCTGTATTTAAAAGGAATAGCGGGTATTTTGACAAAGACATCTGTCATTTTTGACGTTATGTGTTTTCATAGTAAGACATTGAATGTTCTATTTCGTTTATTAAGTGTTAGTGTCAAATGCAAGGTAGTGTGTGTAATGTGTTTTTAGTTGATTTTATGTATGTTTTGTATGTTTGTGCATAATTTGAAAATATTAGCATATTTATTAGATCTAAAGTTTTTGCTGCACGTATTAATATACAATAGATAACTTGCGGCAATATTTAGTCTTTGACTAAAATCCAGCTATTCTATTAAAAGTCGTGAATACTAAAAACGGAACTGAAATCGTGGAGCACAAAATAAATACAATTTATTCATTTTGTTTCAGTACAAAAATATTTTCTAATAACTTGAAAACAAGGTATTTATCCCTTTATTATTTATTTAATTCTTAAATATAATGTTAAGTATTTAAACTCAAACACGATGCATGCCGTGGTGGCCTGTTTAATTTTAATTAAGCATTTAATTTAAGCCGTATCTAGTACTTGGTTATAAGTGAATAATTTAATTTAATCAAGTGTGTGCATCAGCCGACATAGACATCTTTCATGATAAATGTTATTTAAAAAACAAATTGTCTGCCTACCTCAATAGAGTTGCTTCCTAAGACTGAACTCTAAGATAATTGCGTACATTTATTGTATAGAGTTATTTTACTTCATTTAAATTTTATTAAATTAAGTAAAACAACTTTAATTTTATTACTCTCATTGCACATTTAATTCACGTCTTTCTTTTGTAAATGTTGTACATGCCTATAATTGGCTTACATACCAGTGTACTTTATTTTAATACATGTGCTTTGTAAAATGACTGTATGTTATACTGTTGGCATTTCTTTTTTTATAATTTAAAACTATAAGGCAGACGGGCTACCTGATGGAAAGTAGTCACCGCCGCCTATGGACATTCAACACCACAGGAGTCGCCAATGCATCGCCGACTTTGGGAGAGCTCTTTTCGCACCTTTCTTGAAGAACCCCATGTCATAGCGCTCCGGGAATGCCTCAGGAGGAAGTTCATTCCACAACTTGCACGTCCGTGGCAAAAACGAGCGTGCAAACCGAAAATGTCTAATAATAATGTCTATATAAAAAGTGTATTGCCTTGTTGGCTATCCTTTTTAAATAAATGCTAGAGGGTATAATTGCATTAATCAATCTACATCGATCTATGCATAATTTCGCGGATTTCCGCAAACTTCAAGGTAAATGTAATCGTTTGTCACTTTTTGCATTAATTATTATTTATGGCCATGATTTGGATATGTAAGGTTTTTGTGATTATAATAAATTATAGGTTTCTCGAATGCAATGTATTAAGTTCTACCTACATTGCTTTATAATTTAACATATTGGCTTAGACTCAGTAATATATTTATGTAGATTGGACGTAGTCGTAACGTTTTTTGGCCCTTTTTTATATAATTTATAGGCAGACATTTAATCGAAATCTCACCTGATGGTAAGTGATGATGTGGTCGGAGATGTAGCATGTATGCCTTTTTTTTTTGTTACGGGGAGGAAATCTTCAAAAGGTACACCGAAGCCTTGGGAGAAACTCCGAGTTATGTGAGATTTTTACCCTTCTCGGTGGCCTTCCTCAGCGCTTGTAGTAGGGGACTGGGAAACTCCAACGGAACGACCCGGTGGCCCCTAGCGCAGCGCCCCTCACAGGCTCATCTCTTAGGAGTCTTGTACCAACCCCCTTCACCGTCTGGTGCTTACGGCGAGATGCAGCCACACATACCGCCGTCCTTCTCGGGGTTGCTTGTTGGACGGTTCGAGCTCCCACTCTCGCCGTCCGCAACCCCAGAGGCCCTCTGTTAGTCGCCTCTTACGACAGGCAGGGGATACCGTAGCCGTATTCTACCCCCCGACTACAGGGTGAGTAGCGTGCCAGCCTAGGAACAGCCTATTCACTCTGGCCTTGAAGAGGTCCAAATTGTACCTTTCGGGAAATATGCTCGCGGGCAGCGCATTCCATTCCCTAGCGGTGCGCTCTATAAGCGTTGAAGCAAAACGGGACGTGCGACAAGGTTATCTGATTAAAGTAGCGAACGAACATGCAATAAGTGGTAACTGCCGCCCATGGACATCTTTAACCAACTTCATATAGAAAATATCTATGTTTGAAGTCAATCACAGATGCGTTGCTACTCCTACGGCCTAAGATGATCCCATCTTATAAAAGTGACCGGCCACCACACCTTTTACCGAAACACAAGAACTGCTTTACGCTAGAAATGTCTGGTACCCAGGTTAAACCATACGCGTTCTACCTGCAGAAATAGGTGTGGCGGTTTCTCCCCGGTCGCACCATATACATTAAGTACTGAAATGAAATGTCTTTATTTTGCATAGGCCTACGAAGGCTCCGGGGTTACGGGCGGCTAGAGTGGCAGCTCGAACCGTTCAGTCAGGTGATCCCGGGAAGGACGGCGGTATGTGTGGTCGCATACCGTCGTAAAGACTAGACGGAGCGGTGGGCCCAGCCGCCCATCTGGGAGGAGCAGGATGGGGCAACGCGCTCAGAGGATTCCGGTTCAAGTCGTTTCGAGATCCCGGAGTCCTCCTTTTTAGCACCGAGGACGGCCACCGGGGAGGTTTTAGTGCGGTAAAAATCCCACGTAACCCTGCGTCGCTCTCACGGCCTTTTTGAAGGTTCCCCCTCGAGAACAAAAAAAAAAAGGATCGGAATATTAAAATATACCAACCTAGCACTTTCCGGCACGAGCCACGGCGTAGCAGCGGCTAGTATGAACGGAACGCTCGTCCCTAGAGCGAATGTTCGCCAATCGTCCGCCCATAGCGCTATCCAGGGCAACAAAGACGCCGCGAGCGTGAAGAACAGCGCTATAGACATGTTCGCGACGAATGTTCGCCATTTCGGGCCGACGTACTCGAGAACTGGAAAAAATACACGAAAAATATGACATTAAGAGGTCAGAGGACATTAAAAGGTAGAACCAGTGTAGTTCGACCGGGAAAGTACCACCGCCACACCTATTTCCAGCGTGAAGAAGTTCTTGCGTTTCGATTGAAAGGTGTGGTTCCCGGCACACTTTTATATGAGGCGACCATCATAGTCCTCGGGAGTAGCAACGCATCTGTGATTGTCTTCATATTGCACACATGTTCTCTATGAAGTTGATTACAGTTGTCCATGAGCGGCAGTGACCACCATCAGGTGGACTGCATGCTCGTTTGCTACTTCATCATATAAAAAAAACATTAAGAACATTACATAGTCGGAAATACTTTTAAAAAAAATTTGCAGGACATATTTTGTCGAATTATAATTAAACGCTTAAACGCTTTCTACACTCATAGCCCCAAACTAGGATTTTCTCCTGTGTCGTGGCTGCCATGGACACACACAAAGACGAATACACAAACACCCAGACTCAGAACAAGAATCTAAACTCATCATTCAGATTCATTCAGACCTGTCTGGCCGGGAATCGAACCCGGGACCCACTGCGTGTCAGACCGGTACGGTAACCACTACGCCACGCGGGTCGGCAATTTCATTGAATTTGAGAATTATTCGTGCTACTTTAGACATTGTCAAGTTTTCAGGTTGCATTGCGGTCTAATTTTGACCGTTTTTGACCGTTGCTACGGGTATACTTAAAATAGTGAAATGAATCCAAATAATTAAAATGCGACTATTGCATACCTACATCAAAGTTAAAATATAAAATTTACGTCACTTTATTAACGTGATAAGCAAATTTCCCAAATTACGAACACAATTTTGCTTCTGAAAAGTGCAAATATCATAGAAAGTTCTATTTAATTAACGATTTTTAAGGTATTGACCAATTTAATGTGCAACGAGTACTCACGATATAAAATAAAATTACTTGCGTATTAATTAATAATTATCACTGCTTTTCGGTGAAGGAAAACATCGCGAGGAAACATACACACCCGAGAGATCTTAAAAAAAAGTTCTCGGAGGTGAAGTTCACCAATTCGTACTTGACCAGCGCGGTGGACTGGTGGACAAAAAGCAGTGATAATTAATGTCTAATACGCACATAAATCATTGGTGCGTGGGTTTGAACCTCGGACCTCCCAATCGGGCAAGTTTCAACTATTAGGCTCCCTGCTCTAGGATTCTATTAGTAAAATATCGATTGCAGGCAATGACTTTAACATCAGATAGATTGTAAGGTAGCCACTTCCATTAGAAAAAACTCCTTTCAGACAGACAAGAATGTTAAAGGACAATGACTAATTCTTTGTGCAGAATCAATTAGTGATCTTGACTGATTTATAAGTATTTCGCAATACTACAATTGAAATGTCAAGAGTAGATCTAAAAAAAGACCTAGGATGTATGACCTAGGTATTTGAATCTATATCTTAAAACTTAAAACGCGTAAAATACGCTTTCTACACTCATAGCCCCACAGTAGGATTTTCTCCTGTGTCGTGGGTGCTATGGACACACACAAAGACGAATACACAAACACCCAAACCCAGAACAAGAATCTCTCATTAAGATACCTGCCTGGCCGGGAATCGAACCATTTAATCCTTTGTAATTTAGAAGGTTAGGTCTTCTCTCAGAGAGAGATTTAGGCCATAGTCCACGCTAGGCAAGTGCGAATTGGCCAACTATATATGCACCTTTCACCCAAGCTCTCTGTACACTCAATCAGGTACATGAAAAACTAGATGTCAATTCATGTAGCTTGAGTGAATTCGCAAAAGTTGTTTTTAATATATTATCTTACAATAATATATAGTTATATATAATAATAATAGAAAATAATGTTATCCTTTTAAAAAAATGAATAATTGTCTACGCTATCGTATTGTGTGCTACCTGTAATGGACGTAAGTCTGTATAAATAAATAAATAAATAAATGTGTTTGTGTCAAATGCATGGTAGTGTGTGTAATATATCTTTAGTTGATTTTGTGTGTTTCATGCTTTATTCGAATGCGTTTTAACATAAACTATTCACCCATCGCAACTGTCGAAATTCGACCAATATTCCTCTAATTTAAATAAATTGTAATTTTCAAGTTATTTTGAACGCACTTAAACTTAAAAAGAGATTTATCTAAGCTGCATTTAAAAGCAATAGCGGGTATTTTGACATTTTGACGTTAAGTGTTTTCATAGTAAGACATTGAATTTTCTATTTCGTTTATTATGTATGTGTTTGTGTCAAATGCAAGGTAGTGAGTGAAATGTGTTTTAGTTGATTTTATGTATGTGTTATGCATTATTTGAAAAAAATATTAACATTCTGCACTCCTTCTCTACGTCCACTATCACCGTGCAAAATTTCATACTAATCTGTCCGCGGCATATTACTTAAAATTGCGTGACAAGTTTTTGCTTCACGTGTTATATATAGAAGATTTGAATGCGTAATAAGTAACAGTAATACCACAGTACCAGTATTCTAACTTCTTACAAATGCACGAAACGCAAGTTGTACCTACGCGCCACGATTTCGGTATGCACTCTGTACCCAACAGCTAGCTAATGTGCCGTAGTGGCGAGCGGGCGATGTGACGTTTTTTAAAGAAGTGGATCTTTTTATTTAAATAATAATGTAGCGCAGAGCACTTGTAAACTATATTAGGCTGTTTATGATTGCTTTAATTGTGCATAAACACGTCCAGTGTTAATAATTTTTATTTTGGTTGGTTAAATATTATTCAGTGTAAAATTTATAACTATTATTTGTGTACGATTTATTATTAAGTCTCTTAAATATTAAAAGAACGCGTTGTTTTTTTACCTTAATCTATTGAATAAAATACATAATAAGTAAGAAAGAAAGTCAAGTATACAGATGTATTAAAATACTTTAGGCGGGTAGCCCTAACGCGAACTCTCGTCCAGCGCGTCTGTAGGTATAAAATTCAAGGACACGGCAGAATTAGACTACTGCATGATATTAATACTGTGGTAATACAATCTGAAGACGGCCTTCCGTTCGGGAGCTATTACAGCGGTTATGTCAGTAGTCACTAGATCAAGGTTGGCGCACTGAACCGTGAAGACGGAGGTCACTGGCCCTGGCACGGTTGGGTCACTTACTTATACTAGAAGAGACTAGAGACTAGAGACTAGACACTAGACACTAGACTAAAGTGTAAACATTTTTTTTAAGTTGGTTGTCTAGAGACAACCAGACTAGACTTTAGACTAGACTAGGCTAAAGAGTGATTTTTTTTATCTGACTGAAGTAGCAAACGAATATGCAGTCCACCTGAGGGTAAGCGGTCTCTGCCGTGTGGACATCTGTAAGTAACTTCATACAGAACATGGGTTCCATCTGAAGTCAATCACAGATGCGTTGCTACTCCCGAGGACTATGATGATCGCCTCATGTCAATGTGCGTCGGAAACCACACGCTTCCCTCGAAACGCAATGAATGCTTCACGTTAGAAATAGGTGTGGCGGTGGTACTTCCCCGGTCGAACTACGCTGGTTTTATCACATTGAAAAAACTTAAAAACCTACCAGATAAGTAACGCTTTCTATACTCATAACTCCACACTAGGATTTTCTCCTTTATCGTGGACGCCATGAACATATCTAAAAGTTAGTTGTCTAGAGACTAGAGACTAAATTTTTGTAAAATTAAACCCAATACTAATATAAATAACTCTACACTCATAGCCCCACAGTAGAATTTTCTCCCGTGTCATATGACAGACGCGTTGCTACTCCCGAGGACTAGGATGGTCGCCTCATGTGAAAGTGTGCCGGCAACCACACCCTCCCATCGAAACGCAAGAAATGCTTCACGCTAGAAATAGATGTGGCGGTGGTTTTTCCCCGGTCGAACTACACTGGTTCTACCACCTTGAAAAAACTTACCAGATAAGTAACGCTTTCTATACTCATAACTCCACACTAGGATTTTCTCCTGTATCGTGGGTGCCATGAACATACCTAATTCTAGAAATTAGTTGTCTAGAGACTAGAGACTAAATTTGTGTGAACCCAAATCTAATTTAAATAACTCTACACTCATAGCCCCACAGTAGAATTTTCTTCCATGTCGTATGACAGATGCGCTGCTACTCCCGAGGACTAGGATGGTCGCCTCATATAAAAGTGTGCCGGCTACATCCTTCCATCGAAACGCAATGAATGCTTCACGTCCGAAATGTGTGTGGCGGTACCTCCCCGGTTGAACTACACTGGCTCTACCACCTTCATAATACATCACTTTGTTAATATACTAGTCACCCGTCACAACGGCTGAAATTCGACCGTAATTTAAATTAAAAATTTAAGTAATAATAATAAAATAATAATAAAAGTTTAAATAAAATATAATAATGTTCAAGTTATGTTTACGCGCCCGTTAAAGGTAACAAGAGGTTTATTAACTACGCTCATACGCTGCATTTAAAAGCAATAGCGGGTATTTTGACAGAGACATCTGACATTTTTTACGTTATGTGTTTTCAGGTAATGTGTTTGACGACCCGCGTGGCGCAGCGGTTACCATACCGGACTGACACGCAATGGGTCCCGGGTTCGATTCCCGGCCAGACAGGTATCTGAATGATGAGTTTACATTCCTGTTCTGGGTCTGGGTGTTTATGTATTCGTCTTGTGTGTGTCCATGGTACCCACGACACAGGAGAAAATCCTACTGTGGGGCTATGAGTGTATAAAGAGTGTTTTTTTTAAAGGTTTATAAAGAGTGTTTTTTTTAAAGGTATAAAGACATTGAATGTTCTTTTTCGTTTATTACCTACGTATAGGTTTATGTGATTTTATGTAATGTTTCATGCATTATTTAAAAAAAAATATTAACATTCTGCACTCCTCTACGTCCACTATATGCAAATTTTCATACTAATCCGTCAGCGGTGTATTACTTAAAAATGGACTACAAGTTTTTGCTTCACGTATTAATATCTGTATAACATTTCTTACCCAAGATATACATCATGGTGAAGCAGTTGTCAAACGCCAGTCCAACGAGGAACCGGCAGATGGCGAACGACCAGAAGCCATTGCAAAACGCCGTGCCAATACCAGCAGCGAAGCTTATCAGGTTTGTACCTGAAATAATATTGATATCTGTCATATCTTCATGGCAAAGGAGAATAAAGAGTTAAAAGAAGATTTAGTTCCTCCTGAACTTCCTCCTGAGGTATTCCCGGAGCGCTATGACATGGGATTCTTCAAGAAAGGTGCCAAAAGAGCTCTCCTTCAAGGCCGGCGATGCATTGGCGACTCCTCTGGTGCTGCGAATGTCCAGGCGACGGTGACTACTTTCCATCAGGTAGCCCGTCTGCCTTATCGTTAGGTTAAATTATAAAAAAAATTTAATCAAAATGCGTAAAAAACAATGTATTTCGACAGTCTAGCTCTTCCTTGATACTTCTTTGATTAAAATTGAAAAAGCAATCGAGCGTGCAGTCCATATAGTAATTGACTATTGCCACCCATCTAAAATTATACCCACAAACAACAGGGCAGGAACCCCTGTCCTTTGTGGAGTTCTGGCCTGAAATCAATTATACATGCTTTGACCTTGAGGATTGTCACCTCGAATTGTAATCAGCCTACATCTACACCCTTCTAACGAAACGCATGAACTGCTTCGCGCTAGAAATAGGTGTGACAGTGGTACCTCCCTAGTTGAATCGTATTGGTTTTAATTCCATCTAGTTCTCCACGCTACAACCATCAAATGAGCTGAGCATTTACCACTTTCGTAAAGACAATGAAATTATAGCATCATTAACTAAAGCAGTGATAGCCTAATGGTTGAAACTTGCCCTCTCGGTCGGGAGGTCCGAGGTTCAAACCCAGGCACGCACCAATGATTTATGTGCGTATTAGAAATTAATTATCACTGCTTTTCGGTGAAGGAAAACATCGTGAGGAAATCGACACACACGAGAGTTCTTAGAAAAAAAAAAGTTCTCGGAGGTGTGTGAAGTCCACCAATTTGCACTTGGCCAGCGCGGTGGACTATGGCCTAAACTCTCTCATTCTGGGAGAAGACCCGTGCCCAGCAGTGGGCCAATAATGGGTTGATGCGAACTAAAGCAGGGTTCATAAAACACTCTTTCTCACCAACTAAAGCGGGAATCCTGCCGTATTTATCAGCTATCCAGCCGAAGACCAAGCCTCCAACGATGGCACCGCAGAAGAATATAGCCTGGGTCGTTGCTGGTAGATTGTCGTTTTCGCAAACCCAGTCCAGCTGCAAAGATGGTCAAATATAAGACTATGGTACGTAAAGGACGGACGGGACATTTGCACATGCAAGGGCTTTTAATTTTTTATTACACTGAAGTAGCATACGATATACTTTAACCTAACGATAAGGCAGACAGGCTACCTGATGGAAAGTAGTCACCGTCGCCTATGGACATTCGCAACACCAGAGGTGTCGCCAATGCATCGCCGGCTTTGTAAGAGAGCTCTTTTCGCACCTGTCTTGAAGAACCCCATGTTATAGCGCTCCGGGAATACCTCAGGAGAAAGCTACTTCCACAACTTGCACGTATATACTTGCTATCTAGCTGTATGATGAGCGTTGTTGACAATAGACATCTGTTAGCAACTTCATATAAAATATGGGTCTTATCCAAAGGCAAATCCGTTGTTACCCCCCCCCCCCCCAAGGCCAAGATAGTCGCCGAAACGTAAGTAAACCGGTAATCACACCCTTCCAACGAAACACTGCCACCCATGGACATCTGTAATCAACTACATACAGAACATGGGTTCCATCTGAAGTCAATCGCAGATGCGTTGCTACTCCCGAGGACAATGATGGTCGCCTCATCTGAAAGTGTGCCGGCAACTACACCCTTCTATCGAAACGCAAGAAATGCTTCACGCTAGAAATATGGCGGTGGTACTTCCCCGGTCGAACTACACTGGTTCTACCACTTGAAATCAGTAAGCCCGTCTGCCTTTGCAAATATTCATATGCGATAAACCATTTTCCATCAGGCAGTCCATCTGCTTTGTCAATACTTACAGCCAAAAAAAAATACCAACCTGAGAGGCAATAGTTTCATACGGCACGTCACTTCGATTATACTCCCAGCCATGTTGACAAGGCACGATGGGCCACTCGTCGTCCGGGGTGCTCCGCCCCTGCGCTAGGGCTGCGGCCCAGTCCGCGGAGTACATCCGGCATCGCTCGTGGGGGTAGGGGCCGTCGGATTTGGGGGGGATGGCCAGGGCTCGTCTGGAAAGAAAGTAAATATTATTAAATATAAAAATTATGCTTTCTAAAATCTTAGTTCCACACTAGGATTTTTTCTGTGTCCTAGGTGACATAGACACTGTCCCTGTAGTTCCGGGACCAGAATAGGACTACGGTACCCTCTGCCTGTCGTAAGAGGCGACTAAAAGAGGCTTCCGGGATTGCGGGCGGGAAGAGTGGGAGCTCGAACCGACCGGCCAAGCGACCCCGGGAAGAACGGCGGCATGTGTGGTTGCATGCTGCCGTAAAAACCAGTAGGTGCGGTGAGCAGTTCACGCCCACCAGGGAAAAGCTCGATGGGGCACACGCTGAGGACACCGGCGGCGGTCAATCGGAGTTCCCGGAGTCCTCTTCGCAGCGTCGAGGTCGGCCACCGGGGGGTTTTAGTGCGGTAAGAATCCCACATAACCCGCGTCGCTCCCACGACGTCGGGTACTTTTTGAAAGTTTCCCCCTCGAAAACAAAAAAAAAGTGTAGATAAATAGATGTGTGTACAAATAGCCACACTCAGAACAGGATACTAAATTTATCATTCAGAAATCTGTCTGGCCGGGGTTTAACCCTACACACACAGACATAGCAGTCAAACATAATTATATCGCATCGTCGACAAGTAGCGCCATCTCTTGCCGATGAATGCAAACGTCAGGTTGACATTGTCTCCTGAGCGAAGCCGATTTCACGTGGTTAGATTTGACAAGTGTCACTGTCAAAGAGAAAAAAGATGGACGATAGCTGGCGTTCGGGGTCAGAATAGGGCTACGGTATCCCCTGCCTGTCGTAAGAGCCGACTAAAAGGAGCTTCCGGGGTTGCAGGCGGCTAGAGTGGGAGCTCGAACCGTTCGGTCAGGCAATCCCGGGAAGGACGGCGGTATGTGTGGTCGCATACCGGCGTAAAGACTAGACGGAGCGGTGGGCCCAGCCGCCCATCTGGGAGGAGCCCGATGGGGCAGCCCGCTCGGAGGAATCCGGTTGAAGTCGTTTCGAGATTCCGGAGTCCTCCTTTTCAGCGCCGAGGACGGCCACCGGGGGGGTTTTAGTACGGTAAAAATCCCACATAACCCTGCGTCGCTCCCACGGCGTCGGGTACCTTTGGAAGGTTTCCCCCTCGAAAACAAAAAAAAAAGCCATCATGGCGTTTGATTCGAAATTGGGAACGGGAGAGTGATTTTGGTGGTGGCCACGTGAAGTCGAAATCGCTGCGTTTGCTCGAGACCCCACCTACTGTCTTCGTTACATATAACACTCCTCTTTTGCGTCGGTAGTCAAAAATTTTATTTTAAAGGGTGATACAACGAGTATGGTTCGACCGGGGAGGTATCACCGTCACACTATTTCTACCGTGAAACAGTTCTTGCTTTTGAGCTGCAAAGGTGTCGTTGCCGGGTTACTTTATGTCCTCTATCCTGCGTCCATCCTATTCCTCTGGAGTAGCAACGCACTTGTGATTGACTTCAGATAGACCCTATGTTCTGTATGAAGTTGCTTACAGATGTACATGGAGGACAGTGGTTACCATATGGTCGCATGATCGTTTACAAGTTCAATAGTATAAAAGAGTAAAATAGTTTTAAAAAGAGTATTTTATCCTAGTAAGATATTAGAGCCACTCATGGCCATGTGTAATACCTTTTCAGAATCCTTATTAAATGCGTCAAACGTTGTAATACAGGGACACTTTTCAGTAGAGTATTTTTATTTCACAGTGGGGTTCGTAGGAAATAGAAAGTTATCGAGAAAATAATTTGTCCTAAAACTTAACATTTTCTTTAATTAACCCAATAAACAACCATATATAGCATGTCTAACGCAAAGACACATTAGTACCAATCTAGTGAAAATTATAAAAATGATACAGGATGTTTAATTTTTCGAATTTTGATAAGAATTAGTTAATAAAGTCAATTTTCTTACTAAAACACAAAATTATGTATAGCTCTGCAGGGGTTGAACTTAAGGACCTCCCGTAGAACCATTATTTGCTGCTGATGGTCCCATCTAACCACTAGTTTCATTTGATCCACGACTTTTTGGCCACCCTGTATAGTCCACAATAATAACTATAAAATTTAAATGATGCGAATTATAGTTATTTTATATAATCAGCGTACTTGAAACGAGGTAAATGCGATAGAGCGACTCTCAAAGCGCAATTATGTGTCCGTAACTTCCGCCCTATCTGTGCCTTTAGTATGAGCCTATTAGGTTTCCTCAAAACTCTGTTAACGATTATGTCTATCATTAAAAGCACTAGCCATGCCCGAATATGAAAACTTAAATATATAATTGACGACCCGCGTGGCGGAGCGGACGGGCAATGAGTCCCGAGTTCGATTCCCAGCCAGACAAATGAAATGAAATGAAATGTCTTTATTTTGCATAGGCCTTCGGGGGCGCTTACAAATTGTCAGTTACTTATTTAAATGAAGATCCGGCAAAAAACTCAGTGGGTTTGTCTTTTTTCTTTGTATATCTTTTTTTTTATTTGCCATCTTGTTTTTACATGGGTAACAAAAGTTAGCTCCAGTATCCTGCCCTACATTTGGCCTAACAAGGAGCACGTTTGGCAGGATACGCTACAGTTCAGTCCCAAGCTGTTTTATCATCTATATAATCAGAAATTTTGTAATATGCTTTACGACTAAGCTTGATCTTAATAAATGCTTTAAATTTATTGATTGATAAATTTCTAACTTGAATTGGTAGACAGGTATCTGAATGATGAGTTTAGATTCCCGTTCTGGGTCTGAGTGTTTGTGTATTTGTCTTGTGTGTGTCCATGGTACCCACGCCACAGGAGAAAATCGTGTGGGGCTATGAGTGTAGAAAGCGTGTATTTGCAATTGATTCGATACTTTGACTCTCGATTGAGAGATGTACCATTCGGCTATTCATGTTTATTCATTTTTTTATAATAATGAAGCAAACGAGCATGCAGTTCACCTGATGGTAATAGTGCCTGTCGGCCATGGACATTTGTAAGCAACTACATATAGAACATTGGTTTTATCTGAAGTCAATCAGATGCGTTGCTACTCCCGAGGACTAGGATGGTCGCCTCATATAAAGTGTGCGTGCAACCACACCCTTCCATCGAAACGCAAGGAATGCTTTACGTTAGAAATAAATAATTCATTAATTCATGTTCATATTAGGTTAATTCACTCTGGGCCAGCGTGGACTATTGCCTAAAACTCTCTCATTCCGAGAGAAGACAGCCCAGCAGTGGGACAATAATGGGCTGACGACGATGTTCATATTAATTCATCAAAATAGCATTTGTGGGAAATGTTGTTGGAAGTTGTTTTACAGAAAAAAATACAGTTACCTTCTTTTTTGGTGGGATCATGTTGACTAGTGTGTACTCCCAACAACATGATCCCACTAAAAATAATGGTAACACGACTGTTTTTCTGTAAAAAAACTTCAAATCTCGTCGTCAACCCATTGCTGGACACGGGTCTTCTCTCGGAATGAGAGAGCTTAGGCCAAAGTCCACCGCGCTGGCCAAGTGTGAATTGGTGGACTTCACACACCTCCGAGAACTTTTTTTTTTTAAAGAACTCTCGGGTGTGTAGGTTTTCTCACGATGTTTTCCTTCACCGAATAGCAGTGATAATTAAAGTATAATACGCACATAAATCAGTGGTGCGTGCCTGGGTTTGAACCTCGGACCTCCCGATCGAGAGGGCAAGTTTTAACCATTAGGCTATCACTGCTCCGCCACACTAAATCTCACTACCCACAAATGCAATTTTGGCGCTTTAGCATTATTTCCTTTCCACTAACGAATATGTTTTGAATAGATTTGCTTACAGATGTCCAGTGACCATTAAATATATGGGCTGCGTGATTGTTATAAAAATACTGGGTTAAATAGTGGTTATAAAAATATTATTAAGCATTAAGTTTTTCCATAAACTTTTTTGTATGAACAAAAAGCTTCATTATAAATACGAGCTTAAAATAATGATATGCAATTTGATAATACGTTTATATTGCCAAAAAAATAAGCACGTACATCCTTTATGTGTTTTCGAAGTGCACCATTAGTTTTTTGTATGAACCAAAGCCTTAACAGAGGTCAAATTCATGTTCATTTTTCAATAACAAATGGTGTCTTCCATTCACTAATTCAATTGATGATTCAAAATTATATTCGATAATATTATATGACCCGGCAAATATTGTTTTGCCATATAAAAATTAAAATAAAATGAAATGAAATGAATTTATTTTGCATAGGCCTTCGGGGGCGCTTACAAATTGTCAGTTATATATATTTTTACACTACCACCGGTTTGGAACACGACCTCAACTGAGAAGATCCAGCAATGAGTATGAGAAATAGATGTTGGCCGATTCTCAGACCTACTCAATATGCTCACAAAATTTCATGAGTATCGGAGGAGTACGGGAACGAACATTGTGACACGAGAATTTTATATATTAGATATCAAATGAGCTGTCCCCTGATCGTAAGTGGCCACTGTCGCTCAAGGGCTGTAATCAACAGGTGCGTTTTGTTTAGTAGCATACAAGCATACAGTCCAGCTGATGATAAGTGGTCACTGCCGCCCATGGACATCTGTAATCAACTTTATATAGAACATGGGTTTCATCTGAAGTCAATCACAGATGCAATTCTACTCCCGAGGACTATGATGGTCGCCTCATGTAAAAGTGTGCCGGCAACCACACCCTTCCATCGAAACGCAAGAAATGTTTCACGTTAGAAATAGGTACTTAGAAATAGGCAGGTGGTACTTCCCCGGTCGAACTACACTAGTTCTACCACCTTGAAACGGGTAAAAACTTCACTCTTATTTTGATGTAGTCGGGTAAAACCTTATCCTCCGTTAACGCCGTCGGGTACGAAATCACCCTCCTTATGACGAAGTCGGTTCAAAGCAATACGCTTCTGACTCGGGTAAAAATTCTTCCGCTTTATATATTTAACTGCTAACAAGGCACTACGGTGTAAAGTTACGTTATTAAACTACGGAAGTTCAATTTTAACTGCAAATTTGCTTATTACCCGCTCGAACGCACTTCACCTTGTATCAAGTTCGTCTTAATAAATAAGTTATTATATTTAAACTACTGCTTCTGGTTTGAATCAGATATAATTTTTCTATACAAATATTCTTATATTATAAACTAGTTAACCCGGCAAACTTCGTTTCGCAAAAGTATGAGGTTTAAGTTTTCAAAATTATCAGTGTTCTTCGACTATATTATACATATAAATAAACCTTTCTCTTGAATCACTCTATCAAAAAAACTGCATTAAAATCCGCAGCGTAGTTTTAAATATCTATGCATACATAGAGACAGACAGCGGGAACCGACTCTGTTTTTAACCGACTTCCCAAAGGAAAGAGCAAACACAGTACTTAGTACAAAGTTCCGAAGTCGGCGCTCATATAAGATACATGTAGTTTCGTCGTAATTCAGCGAAATATGGTGAGCGCCGACTTCGGGACTTTGTACTAAGTACTGTGTTTGCTCTAAACCTGCATTTAAATTATTTTTTACTTTTATGTGGCATGGAAGTCGGTTGTATTTTTTGTATAATTTTTTTTTTTATATTATGTAGTGATGCGTTTGTGAACATATCTAGCGTGAAGCAGTTCCTAGCATTATGATGGAAGGGTGTGGTTGCCGGCACATTTTTATATGAAGTTACCACCATAGACTTCCGAAAGAAACCCTGTTCCATATAAAGCTGCTATTTGATATAATAATAATTACTTATTTACTATCTATCTATCTATCTTTACAATGACACATTCAGTATTTGAAATACCTTGTACCTATACATCATTTTGTACAAGTTGTCTTAAAATACAGACTAACAACATAATGTACTAGGTAGGTATATAAAAGGAATTCATTGATATCCTTAGGCAGGCGGTAGTGGCCTTTTATCATAATTATATTTGTTTGCTTCACCTCCCCCTCCCACTTCCTCTTATATACAGACGGACAGAATTATATTCGACTAAAATGCACAAAATAGAATTGATTAATCCGTGTGACAAAGAGACCTTCAAAGCCTCCATGTTTGCTACTTCCACACAAAAAGCCTTCCGATCGACAGTAATTAGTAATAACTATTTGATCTTGAGTTTAAAACAAGGTCGAGTTAGTAAATGTAAATGTATTATGATAAGCGGTTAGTTACTCATATAAATCATATATCACTAGCTGTTATGCCGTCCCTGTAGTTCCGGGATCAGAATAGGGCTACGGTATCCCCTATCTGTCGTAAGAGGCGACTAAAAGGGGCTTCCGGGGTTGCAGGCGGGTAGAGTGGGAGTTCGAACCGTTCGGTCAGGCGATCCCGGGAAGGACGGCGGTATATGTGGTCGCATACCGTCGTAAACATTATACGGAGCGGTGGGGTGACCGCCCATCTGGGAGGAGCCCGATGGGGCAATGCGCTCAGAGGATTCCAGTTCCGGTCGTTCCGAGTTCCCGGAGTCCTCTTTATAGCGCCGAGGACGGCCATCGGAGTTTTAGTGCGGTAAAAATCCCACATAACCCTGCGTCGCTCCCACAGCGTCGAGTACCTTTTGAAGGTTTCCCCCTCGAGAACAAAAAAATGCTGTTGCTACGCCATCACAAAAAATACACCAGAAACCTTCGCGAGCTCATGAATAACAACTTTGCTAACGTCATCACATCATCAAATGAATAGTTTACGATACTATAGAGGACATACAGACAAACATTCATTTGTTTATATATAACTAGCTGTACTCTACGCGCGTTGCTACGCCATCACAAAAAAATACACCAGAAACCTTCGCGAGCTCATGAATAACAACTTTGCTAACATCATCACATGATCAAATGAATAGTTTACGATTCTATAGAAGTCATACAGACAAACGTTCATTTTTATAAAGAAGAAGATAATAATTATACTGATACTAGCTCATGCCCGCTGTTTTGCCCGTTTTGATCACGATCCGTTTGGTAATAAGCAGTGGCATAGCGTGCCTTGAAGGATTTATCAAAAAAAAGCAAAATGCGTAGGTAATTTTACCGCAAACCGAGTTTCAAAAGAATAGACGTTCAAAAAAGGTCTCCAACTCCACTATGTGTCCACAAATTGGCGAAAAAAAGGAAGGCAATTTTCCGCCCTCCAAATCGTATTGACCCTATAACCCTTGGGTTCTGTATTATCGATACGGCGATAGCACTAATAATTTTCAAGTTATTTTGAACGCACCCCGTTAAAGGTAAAAGGAGATTTATTAGCTAAGCTGCACTTAAAAGCAATAGCGGCTATTTTGACAAAGACATCTGTCATTTTCGACGTTATGTGTTTTCATAGTAAGACATTGAGTGTTCTATTTCGTTTATTATGAATGTGTTTTTGTCAAATACAAGGTAGTGTGTGTAATGTGTTTTTAGTTGATTTTATGTATGTTTTATGCATTATTTGAAAAAAAAAAATTAGCATTGCGTAATCCTTTTCTACATCAACTATAACCGTGCGTAATTTCATACTCCACCGTCTGCGGCAAGTATCTTAAAAACGAATCACAAGTTTTGCTTCACGTATTAATATATAGATACAGTAGTCTTCCTTCAACAGTAGCGCGAATGTATGTAAGTACATAACACCTTCACCTATTATGTGATTTAGCTGCGTTTTAATTTAAAATATTGTGATTTGGATTTTCTTTATTAGATACACTTTGCCATGTACTACACATGTTATTTAGATATGTTTTAATTTTAAGTATTGTTATTGTATTTTTTTTTTCTTTTTCTTTATATTATATTTTCCCAATGCACCACTCGACCGTGTTACTCGTCGAATTGGGACACACTGAAAATCAGTGGCCGTGGTTCGCCGCGGTGAGGCTGAGTGTGGACCCTTTTGTAAAATTTTACTGCAGTAATGGTCAAATTTAAAATTAATGTATACTGTTAAAGTATGTCTTATTATGTTGTAGTATTTTTTTACAAATAAATATTTCTTTCTTTCTTTCTTTCTTTCTAGTAGATGCAACTGAAGCGGGCGACGTCGAAGTTTGTGAGGATGTATCTACGTTTGTATGTTTGTTAGCCTGTCACGTAAAAACTACTAATAAGCTTTGACTAAAATTAGGTACACATATAGCTTATGACCTTTTTTTTGTCGAGTGGCAAACCTTCAAAAGGTACCCCACACCGTGAGAGCGACGCAGGGTTATATGGGATTTTTACCGCACTAAACCCCCCGGTGGCCGTTCTCAGCGCTACAAAAGAGGACTCCGGAATTTCCAAAGGAACACAGGACAAGCGAATAGGGTGCTCTTTATCGTTATAAATTCAAAAAAGTGGGCAACGGCTAGTTAAATTATAATTTCATTTTTCGAACCGCAGACGAGTGCCCTTAGTGTACTGTGGTCACGACAAAGGACGTTCAAACGAACAACATGGGGTTTTAGCCGGTAGGAGGCCGGTATATCCTCTCCGCTGCCCCCCGTGGTGGAGAGAAACACGTGGGTTTTCCCCTGGTAAGAAAGGTATACATAAAAACACGTAAATAAGGTAGGTACCTATTTTAAATGTTAAAAATAATAAATACAATTATTTATTTGTGATCACATAATTTAATGTTGCTTCCAGATTTTGATGAGCTTTGTTAGGGTTCCATTCGCGATAAAAACGGAACCCAATTTTTATAATACGATTTCGCTTTCTCTCCATCTGTCAGGGGATGAATTTCTTGAAAAATAATAGATAGATACTTTAATTTTGAACCATAAATACCTACTATAAATATACCTGAAAGCTAAAAAGCAATTTGACGGTTTGGTCAATTTAAAAAGGTTCCAGGTTATTGTTTTTGTAGCAATGACCATATCCGGAAAAAAAGTGCGGAACTCATTCGAGTATAGATAACGTTAGCGACAAAGACCTAAGGTCAGACCTTTTGGTATAGTGACCTTATAGGTCAAAGCTACCCTTTTGTTAAGTTACGGAAGTTATGCCCCTGAGACTAGGGTTGCCACCTTTTTTTTCAACGATTAAAGTACAATGGCTATAAAAGGTATAAAGAAAAAAGTACGTAGCTTCATAACAAAGTACCTCCTATTTATATTATTACTTATTTTTTAGTTCTAGGATACTTTTAGAACGGTGCGTGGTGATGGTAAGCAAAAAAAATGTAATAATTTAACGCCCATATTTCTAAAAAAAGGTCACCAAATGTAAATGTTTTTCTACTTTCTAAATAAGGTAGCTACGGAAACCTTGTGATTAAAGGAATTTTAGTTTTATACAAAACTGATTATAATCAAACTTTTAAATCCCAGATCATACTAAATAAAGTATTTTCGCGTACTTTATTTTCCCCATAAAGTATAAAGTACAATTGCCCCGAATAAAGTACAATACTTTATAATAAAGTACAGGTGGCAACCCTACCTGAGACTGTTGGCACGTTCACAACAACCGACTTCCTTTAAAACGAAATTAAATAATTATTAAGTAAGTAAAATATTACTAAGTAAAATATTACTACGAGAGTGATAGCCTAATGGTTGAACTTGCCCTCGATCGAGAGGTCCGAGGTTCAAACCCAGGCACACAGGCATATATATATATAATTTAGAAAATGGTACGCAACCCTTCGTGCGCGAGTCCCACTCACACTTTGCCGATTTTAAATCTATGTCTGATCATGTCATCCGTTCGACCGGTAACCGGTCAAAGAGATATATTTACGCTCAAAAAACATTACCGGCCTTATGACGTAGTCGGTTAAAATAACGATAAAATCACGGTGAAGGTAATATAATTGCGGAAGATATCGTTCTACATTATGTAATTAATGCTGTCATGTGAATGCAAGCATATATAAAATATGTAAATAGTTTCGCGAGTCATAATTTATTTTGAATTTCGGTATCTAAATATATGTATGTAAATATTTTTTGTCTGCATTTGTAAAATTTACTTTACATAAAAAATGGTGGGAAAACTGAGATATATAGATCTACGTTTTTCTAAACGATTTCCTTATTTTTTTTTATATGATCGAAGTAGCAAACGAGCATGCAGTCCACCTGATGGTAAGTGGTCACTGCTCATGGACATCTGTAATCAACTAGATACAAAACATGGATTCCATCTGAAGTCAAACAGATGCACCTGTAAGTAGTCACTGCCGCCCATGAATATGTGTGAACACCTTCAAATAGAACATGGGTTCTATCTGAAGTCAATCACAGATGCGTTGGTACTCCTAAGGACTAAGATGGTCGCCTCATGTGAAAGTGTGCTGGCAACCACACCCTTCTATCGAAACGCAAGGAATGATTCACGTTGGTAATAGGAAAATAAATTGGATATAGTTTTTCATCTGTGTGAAGTAACAAGCATGCAGTCCATCTGATGGTAAATGGTCACTGCCGCCCATGGACATCTGTAATCAACCTCATACAGAAAATGGGTTCAATCTAAAGTAAATCACAGATGCATTGCTACTCCCGAGGACTCTGGTGGTCGCCTCATGTAAAAGTGTGCCGGCTACCACACCCTTCCATCGAAACGCAAGAAATGCTTCACTAGAAATAGGTGTGGTGGTGGTACTTCCCCGGTCGAACTACACTGGTTCTACCTTGAAATCTATCAATTTGGACTTTTCTAGTGAGGTGGAGTACGGGCTAACTGCCCTTTGGCGTAACTATACCTTTCTTAAGAACCTGGGGCCCAAGAGTGGTAGTCTGTGAAATTATAGAAAAGTTCGATATTTTTTTCCAATTAAAATGGGGCGTCCCTGTAGCCTTGGGGTCAGAATAGGGCTACGGCATCCTCTGCCTGTCGTAAGAGGCGACTAAAAGGGGCTTCCGGGGTTGCAGACGGCTAGAGTGGGAGCTCGAATCGTTCGGTCAGGCAATCCCGGGAAGGACGGCGGTATGTGTGGTCGCATACCGTCGTAAAGTTTAGACGGAGCGGTGGGCCCAGCCACCCATCTGGGAGGAGCCCGATGGGGCAACGCGCTCGGAGGATTCCAGTTGAAGTCGTTTCGAGATCCCGGAGTCCTCCTTTTCAGCGCCGAGGACGGCCACCGGGGGGGTTTTAGTGCGATAAAAATCCCACATAACCCTGCGTCTCTCCCACGGCGTCGGGTACCTTTTGAAGATTTCCCCCTCGAAAACAAAAAAAAAATGAGTGGTAGTCAGTGAAATTATAGAAAAGTCTGTTAATTTTTCTACTTTAAATGGGGAGCGTAAAAAATTGAAATTTTACGTCAAAAACGAGAAAAAAACGAGACAGCTTTCTCATTTAAAGACCTACAAAGAGGGAGGAGGAATTCTCGTCAACCCATTATTGCCCCACTGCTGGGCACGGGTCTTTCTCAGAATGAGAGAGTTTAGGCCATAGTCCACCGCGCTGGCCAAGTGCGAATTGGTGGACTTAACACACCTCCGAGAACTTTTTTTTTTAATAACTCTCGGGTGTATAGGTTTCCTCACGATGTTTTCCTTCACCGAAAAGCAGTGATAATTAATTTCTAATACGCACATAAATCAGTGGTGCGTGCCTGGGTTTGAACCTCGGACCTCCCAATCGAGAGGGCAAGTTTCAACCATTAGGCTATCACTGCTCTTCTTCTGAGGAGGAATTACACGATAGAAATCAGTTTGTTGTTTTTTCTTTTCTCTCCAAGTTAGGGAGAGAACCCTCTTTAAACTTCTCACACTGAGAGAGGAAACCCTCGCCCAGTGGTACAGCATTTGACCTTGTATAATGCAGTTTTAAACACGGATAGACATTAAAATTCAGTCCATTCGCAAATTATCAAAATTTGCAAGTCTTCCGCACAATGTGTTGAATTACTAAATATTGAATAGTAAATAAAAATATTTAAATAAATACAAGTTTATATCTAACTACAATCTCTTTTTTAATGCAATATGCTTGTCTCATGGCCATTTCTATTTAAATCACTTTAAAACGTCAATTCCGGAAGCACCACTACCTAATACATATGATTGTCATAATTTAGTTCTTTATATACGATAAAATAAGATAAATAAAATATAAATAGTAAGTTTCATAAAATTTAACATAAAACACATTCCTTTGGGCCACATTTTCTGCCGCTGAGTACTTATATATAAGATATTTAGTGTGAGGTGAATTACCTACGTGTTAGAGAAAAATGTATGAAGGTGGTAGAACCAGTGTAGTTCGATCGGAGAAGTACCAACGCCACACCTCTTTCCAGCGTGAAGCATTTCTTGCGTTTCGATGGAAGGGTGTGGTTGCCGGCACACTTTTTGATGCGACCATCGTAGTCCTCGTGAGTAGCAACGCGTCCTGTGATTGACTTCAGATAGAACCCATGTTCTACATGACGTTCCTTGCATATGTCGCTGGGTGGCACAAACCACTATCAGGTGTTCTGCATGCTCGCTTGCTGCTTTAATCAGATTAATTTTGCCAAAAAATCCGACTTACTGCAACTGTGCTTTTGAGGGCAGAATAGCGCTACACTGATTTTTTTATATGACTGAAGTTGCAAACGAGCATACAGTCCACCTGATCGTAAGAGGTCACTGCCGCCCTGCGACATCTGCAACCAACTACATACAGAACATGGGTTATATCTGAAGTCAATCACAGATGCATTGCTACTCCCGAGGACTATGATGGTCGCCACATAAAAATGTGCCGGCATCCACACCCTTCTATCGAAACGCAAGAAATGCTTCACGCTAGAAGCAGGTGTGGCGGTGATACTTCCCCGGCCGAACTACACTGGTTCTACCACCTTGTATTATAATAGATAGAAAAAGAGGAGGGAGCTTGAGTCCGATTAACTCAAATATAAGCTAAGAAAAATATATTTGAAACATCCATTTTTTTCAGAAAACAGTCGATCACGAAGAATTCAGCCTTTGATCGTTCAAGCTGAAAATAGCACGTAAACAAATTTGCAAAAATGCAAAAAAATCTAATAAACCGAGCGTGAATAATTGTTAGTTTCACAATATAACTTCCTGCAACGGTGGCAGACAAAAACGGAAGTTGTTAGACCAAATGAAGTGTTGAATTCAGTTATTAAGGCTATTTCATTGCAGTAGAGATGGCAATAATAGTTGAAAATTTATTGGTTAACTGTTAAATGATAAATATTTTTATCGATATTTTTATCGGTTGAAAATATTAGTTGATATTTTTATTAAAGTATAAGTTTTGCTGAAGTTGAATATTTTAATTGATGTAACTTACGATACAGATTACAGTGTGCCAATAAAAATTAAAATGTTAAAATTATCGTATAGTTCGAATGAATAAAATTATCACAGACAATAATATTATTACGTAAACATTAATATTGTACTGTATTTTCAGTGCAATAGAACATAGAATTGAATGCGGTGAGTGACAATTTTCTATGGCTAACGTCAACGGACTCGGGGTCAGCAGGCCATAAGTGACGTGCGAGGCGAGTTGGAAAATGTTCCCTATAACTTACGAGTTACAGTCGAAATCTCAATGTACCTACCCACATAGCGTTAAAATTATTGAGTTTATATTTTTATTCAATATTGATAATATTGCTTAACGAATAATGTGGTTATTTTAAATTATTAGTTAAATTTATTGGTTGATGGTTATATTCATCATCTCTACTGTACCGAATCCGAGAATGCTTTGTGCTATTCATCTGGGTAATTGACAGTTCAAAGTTATTGTTACTTGAAGTTCTATCAATCTATTTAGGTGCATTGCTAAAAATAGACCTCACAATTCAGTATTTTGCCGCCACCGAAATTTACAACAATAAATTACCAAACACGAAACTGTCATTATTATTTATTATTATTAGTCACCCGTCGCATCGGTCGAAATTCGACCGTAATTTAAATTAAAAAACTAAACTTCATATTGTCGTAATACGAACATTTCTCAAATTCAAATAAAATATAATTATCTTCAAGTAATTTTGAACGCACTCGTTAAATATAAAAAGATGTTTATTAAGCTAAACAGCATTTAAAAGCAATAGCGGGTATTTTGACAAAGACACTGACATTTCTGACGTTATGTGTTTTCATAGTAAGTCATTGAATGTTCTATTTCGTTTATTATTTATGTGTTTGTGACAAATTCAAGGTAGTGTGTGTAATGTTTTAAGTTGATTTTATGTATTATTGAATGTATGATTGATTTGAATAAAGTAAATACTAAATGTACATACATAGTCCCGAAGTCGACCCTCATCATAATATTTTTATTTTAACACGAAGAAGAAACTGAACAATTTGACCGCCGACTTCAGATCCAAGAAAACATTCATTTAAATTATTTAGTTTTTTGTTGCATACAAGACGGTTGCATTTATTGTTATTTTTAACGATTTGTAATGATATACTAATATTTGTATTATTACAACTATTTTCCTTACTTTTATCAGAATTATCAAAGCAGAAAGTAAAACATCGTAACGTGTACAATGTTAGTCGAAGACATTTAAAAACATTCGAAAAACTTAAAAACTTAAAACGCTTTCTACACTCATAGCCCCACAGTAGGATTTTCTCCTGTGTCGTGGGTGCCATGGACACACAGAAGACGAATACACAAACACCCAGACCCAGAACAAGAATCTAAACTCATCATTCAGATACCTGTCTGGCCGGCAATCGAACCCGGGACCCATTGCGTGTTAGACAGGTATGGTAACCGCTGCACCACGCGAGTCGTCAGGTATAACTCAAAATCTACTCGTCGAAATTTTAACAAGATCACATGATAAGCATCAGCTTTCCAATATAGAAATATCAGAATCGGTGCACCCTTTAAGAAGTTATGAAGTAAGGGAGGTGCAAAAATTGAGCTGCCTCATAAAACCTAGGTTTTATGAGGCAGCTCACTTTTTATGAGACGATCAGCTTACTTCTCGAAAGTAGTAACGCAGAAAAGTGCATATATAAATGCATATGAATCATATGTTCCTTACAGACGGCCGGCAGTGGCCACTTACCATCAGGTGGACTGCATGCTCGTTTACTACTTCAATCTTATAAAAATAGCAAAATATTAAAGAAATATTAATATATTAAAATATCACTCAAAACTATTCGTCTGATCTTGCTAGAATTTAAATGAGACCACAGGACAAGCAACAGCTTTCAAATATAAGAAAAATAATTAGTGAACTCAATGAAAAGTTAAGTGTATTGCTAAAAAATCATCAAAATTGGTACACCTGTAACAAGTTTTGAGGTAACACATAATTATCCTCCACTATTATACTCCAACTGCAATTGGGTAAAAAACACACGATAAGGCACGTTCTCCTTTTTTTGAAATCAATAAAAAGCATGTAAAAACTGTCTATCACTGTTATGTAGAACCACAGTATTAATATCATACAGTAGTCTAACTCTGCAGTGTCCTTGAATTTTATACCTACAGACGCGCTGGACGAGAGTTCGCGTTAGGGCTACCCGCCTAAAGTATTTTAATACATCTGTATACTTGACTTTCTTTCTTACTTATTATGTATTTTATTCAGTAGATTAAGGTAAAAAACAACGCGTTATTTTAATATATAAGAGACTTAATAATAAATCGTACACAAATAATAGTTATAAATTTCACACACTATTTTACCAACCAAAATAAAAAAAAAATTACACTGGACGTGTTTATGCACAATTAAAGCAATCAAAAACAGCCTAATATAGTTTACAACTGCTCTTCGCTACATTATTATTTAAATAAAAAGATCCACTGCTTAAAAAACGTCACGTTGCCCGCTCGCCACTACGGCACATTCACTAGCTGTTGGGTACCGAGTGCATACCGAAATCGTGGCACGTAGGTACAACTTGCGTTTCGTGCGTTTGTAAGAAGTTAGAATACTGTAGATACTAGTACTGTGGTAGAACTGTTAAGGATAAAAGTTGGTAAATAATTTTCGGAACGCGCTTATCTTTAATCGTAATACTTCGAAACAAGATGATCCGAGAATCCATTACGGATCTATTAATAATGCATAAAAATGAAAATTCTGTTTGTCTGTACATCGTATTTTATTTAAAAAAAAAAATTGAGAACTTAAAATGAAGTTGATTACATATGTCCATGAGCGGCAGTGACCACTTACCATCAGGTGGACTGCTCGTTTGCTACTTTAGGAAAAAAGAAACAAATACAATAATAATGCCACCTAAGGCTGGGCACAGATACATTGCCTCTTAAGATTAAAATCTAATACCTTGCCGTTGAAATAAATAATAATAATACGACCGAATTGCAAAGCAAGTGTCTTACTAGGAAACTTTTGTCTACCTAACGATTTTGTAATCAGAACCGAATCGTAACGAGGTCATTCTTCAGTAGATTTTACTCCTCACATTTTTCTCATACCGGACCCTTATATATGCAAATTGATTCTTATGGAGTAAACAGCGAAGTTACCGACATAGCTCTCAGAATTAGTAGGCTGAAATGGCAATGGGCAGGCCACATCGTTCGTAGGACAGACAACCGATGGGGTAGAAGAGTCCTCGAATGGAGACCACGTCTCGGCAAAAGCCGGCCGCCCCCCCGACCCGGTGGACTGATGACCTGAAGAAGACGGCGGGTAACCGCTGGATTCAGATGGCTCAGGAC
The DNA here is from genome assembly GCA_949699795.1 of Spicauda simplicius. Classification (NCBI taxonomy): domain Eukaryota; kingdom Metazoa; phylum Arthropoda; class Insecta; order Lepidoptera; family Hesperiidae; genus Spicauda; species Spicauda simplicius. The sequence continues at coordinate 9,786,651 of OX453084.1, forward strand.
CGAAGTGGCGCAGATTATGGGAGGCCTGTGACCAGCAGTGGACTTTAAAAGGCTGATAATAAGACCAAAAAAATCCTCACTCCTTCTCGACATAAACTGTAACTATGCTTGCGTATCTGGACAAAAATAATTTTGTTTACCCACGCGTAAAATGTAATTGAGTTTTATTTTTTTTCTTAAAACTTCCTCAATGATAAGGTTATTCCAGCGACAACATAGCCTAATAGACACCTCATGTCTTCATTTCTACTCAGAAACATTTCAGTCAAAGCACTGAGGTATGCGGTGCGGGGGAGCGGTAAAAGAAAGCATTACAATTGGTCGATTCAAGGTCGCAATAGATCATAAATTACAATTAGTGATGGGAACGTTTTTGTAATGGGTTATTGATTAGAAATAATAAAATAATTATAATTGAATAAGACAATTAATAAATAGCTCATAGAAGGTATAGTAGTACTCATATTGAAGTATTGAGAAAAATAATGAAAACATCATTTAACAATCTAAACCACACAACTAATACACACCAATTAATACACAACATAACGCAATTCAAACCAGTATTAACATTGTTGTATAAAATCTATTTAAGCAAAAAATGAATTAATTATTCTTAAAATGAATTAACTTGATATAAATTCTTCTAATTGTAGGTTTCGGATCTACGGATTTTGTAATAAATAAAAAAAAAATAAACAAAAAATACAACCGACTTCCATGCAACAAAAAAGTAAAAAAATATCTAAATACGTGTTGGTTTAGAGCATACACAGTAGGTACTTAGTAGTAGTCCTGAAGTCGGCGCTCACCATATTTCGCTAGATCACGACGAAACCACATGTGTCCTATGTGTGTTTTTATACAAAAGTTTTTTTTTCATTTCTATATGTACGTATGTTCTTCTGATCATAGCTTGTAAGTAATTAATTCAATTTCATTAGTACCTACACCAAATGTCTTCAAACACATCTCAATTATTCCTATCGGCTGAGGAGTTACATATTTTGTCACCGAGACTGACGAACAGGGTCTGATAGACCCTCAAATAGTCAAAGATGAACTGGTTTTGCAATTTCATTAGAACCTACACCAAATATCTTTAAACACAACTCAATTATTCCCATCGGTTGAGGAGTTACATATTTTGTCTCCGAGCCAAATTATCAGACACTTAAATAGTCAAAGATGAACTGGCTTTGCAATATCATTAGAACCTACACCAAATATCTTGAAACACTACTCATTTATTCCCATCGGGTGAGGAGTTACACGTTTTGTCTCCGAGCCACATTATCAGACCCTTAAATAGTCAATGATAAATTGGCTTCGCAATTTCATTAGAACCTACATGAAATATCTTTACACACAATTCAATTACTCCCATCGGTTAAGGAGTTCCCCTCATTTTCTCCAGAACTCATAAATGGATGATAACCATATTTAAGTGGGACCAATTCGCAGCTCGTCTCTACACAATAAAAAAAGAATAATTAAAATCGGTCCACTAACGGCGGAGTAGTCCTTGTACATACAAAAATATATATATATATACCGGCCGAATTGAGAACCTTCTCCTTTTTGAAGTCGGTTAATTAATCTGGTAGATACATATTTAGACATTCTCTCATCTCATCAACCCATTATTGGCCCACTGCTGGGCACGGGTCTTCTCTCAGAATGAGAGAGTGTAGGCCATAGTCCACCGCGCTGGCCAAGTGCGAATTGGTACATTAGAGTCATCAAATAACCGTAATTATTGGCAGTTTACGATTAAAAGTTTAAAACTATAATTATTTATTTTAAATTCAATTCAAGTAATATTCAATTGCATTAGTTGTCATCTTTCATCAGTTAATTGAGGTGTACATCACTACCAAAATGGACGAAAAGGATAGAAATATTTAATTTAATGAAAAGGAAAGGGATGCACTGTAAGAAGACATCAACGGGCGCTGTTAAAGACCAGTGTAAGTTGAGCTCCAAAATAATTTGATTCCTGAAATTATAATTGTGAAAATAGTTTACTTATGAAATGTTATGCCGTCTTTTTTGAAATTAGATGTTTTGCTACATTTTTACACCATCTTAATGATCAGGAAGTCATTTTGCTTCACTTTTTTTATTTTTTAAAGAATTTATTTAGGCGCTATATATAGTCTCGTAATACGATGTTCACAGGTCACATAAGTGGTCGGTACTGAAGTGTAGCTCGCGCTCGGTTTATTATATCAGTGCTATTAAACTGATGTGTTGCCCGAAAGTGTTCGCCTTAGATGCGGTGTCTATTAGGCTGTGTTGTCGTTGGGTTATTCATTCATTGCGTATGTTTTTGTTAAAAAGGTTTTGATATATCTTCAATTGTGACATTGCAAGGTTTTTGCCTAAAATTCATTGCAAAAAATTGCTTTTTATGTTTCTTTATATCAACGTGGTAATTTAACGGACGGAAGATTATTTAGTGTACAAAAAGTTAGAGGAAGAATGTGTATATGTATAAAAAAGAAGGTTGTCTGTCAATAGTTCGAAATAATAGTTCGATTCATAGCGGTATCACAGTAGACATATACTACTCGACCAAAACAATCAGGCGCACGACAGTTGAAACGTCATTAGAACTAGTGATTTCCCATCCCGATACGAAATATATTCTATTACCAAATACCAAAAGTATGTAGGTATACCATTATTAAAACCTTACACCACAATGGTGTATTTTCAATAGTCGAGTATTTATTAAAGCACTTTCATGTGTTTAATTAATATATTCGCAGACATGGAATATTTTCTTTCTTTTTTTATGTGTGTAAGAGACTGAAGCCTGTTGCAGCACACATTCGATTTTCGACTTGAGAGACAGGAATACTGAGCCCAATACTCTTCTCTTGATAAAAAAAAGCATATTTTGAATGTAAGAGTCCTTTCTCCTCCACGAATAGTCTTTTTCCTACCCATTTTGAGTTTTATTGACGAATAATCAACTAATTTAATAATAACTTTTAAAATTCAACAATCACTCATTAAACTAACATTATAACGAAATAACATTAAACACGTGTTGGCTAACGTAAACACCTAGACGATACACGACTGCACGTCACTAGGGGATGCGCGGGGTAAGAAGCGAGATGCGGGGTATTGAACCACTTTTGTTTTATGCGCCTAATTGTTGTGGTTGAGTAATACATATTTGTACTGTGGCGGTATTATGCCTACATAGTAGTGACGTGACGAATGTTATTATTTGAATATTCGCGAATGAGAATGCGAATGCGAATCACGGGCTTTGAGCGCGGCGACCGAACGAAGTAATTTCGTAACAAATAAAACCTAACACCTAACAAACTCCGCCTACCATGTAGCGTGATCGAGCGTTCGCTTAACGTGTAAGTACATTGTACGACAGTACAAAGCTCCCACGGATCGAGACGAGCTGCTTGGAAATCGGAAGAATATGTAAGCAGCTGTTTGTGAGAAAGTGTTTGTATAAAAGAAGAAATTTGAATTAATATTAAAGAAAAAAATATAAGTATGTTATAAAAAAATACTGCATAAATAAATAATATAATTATAATTGCATAGTCGATAAGAAATGCTATGCAATAGCTTTACCGCGGCAGTCCCCGAGTGCCGCACGTTATTTTTTTTAGTTTTTGGTGCTGTGGGCAGGAGAATCTTTTTGCCGACCTTTCTTTGCAAAGTACCTACTGCGAAAAACAATATCACGATTTTTGCGAATACGAATGCGAATATTCGTTATTTCACAACACACACAACAATACATTGAGTAGGAAAGACATACGGCTACATGTAAGCGCAAACGTCCAACGGTTAGAAAGAGAAATAAGAATTGCGGTGCCCTATCTGTCTCACTCGCAATTGTGTAAGAAGAGAATTAGCCGCAGTCGTTCTTGTTTCAGCGAAGAACAGTTGGAATCTTGGCTGCCCTGCTCAATCTACAATACCTCTACGGTTCGACCCTAGGCTATTTTTTTAAATATTGCTTTTATGTCTTGCCTTTCAGCCCAAATTTATTCATTTTAAAAGCTATTTTCAAACACATTACATATATTTTGCATCAATCAGTCTGTAAAACGTTTAAAAATGCAGCATGTATTTTTTTAATTTTATTTTAGTGAAAAACAACTTTAATAAACATGTAACGTTATCTCACCATCATTTTTTTATTTATAACAATATTTGCAAAGTGTATTTTTTAAAAATAAACTGAATAAGTGCGCTTCGGGCTCACTCACGACGGGTTCCGTACTATCTATAGAAAACGGCAAACAGAAATAGCGGCAATGGAAATAATCCATGAAAGTTTCAACAGTTTAACTATCACGGACATCACGGTTCATGAGAGACAGCCTGGTGACAGACAGACAGCGAGTCTTAGCAATTTGATGAGGCGTGGCGCAGCGGTTACCACGGTCTGACACGCAGTGGGTCTCGGGTTCGATTCCCGGCCAGACAGGTATCTGAATGATGAGTTTAGATTCTTGTTCTGGGTCTGGGTGTTTGTATATTCGTCTTTGTGTGTGTCCATAGCACCCACGATACAGGAGAAAATCCTACTGTGGGGCTATGAGTGTAGAAAGCGTTTTTTAAGTTTTTTTATTCAATAGGGTCCCGATTTTAGTCTTTGGTATCGGAACCCTTAAAAAGGGTATGATTTAACGTAATTCTCTTGACATGAGACAAATTCAGCAAAAACCGTAGCTTAAGGTTATATACCACTAGTTGACCCGGCGAACTTTATTCCGCCTAAAAGTCAAAAATCTAAAATTATCAGTGTTTCTTCACTATAATAAACATGTATTATACGTAAAAACCTTCCTCTTGAATCATTCTATCTATTAAAAAGCTGTATTAAAATCCGTAGCGTAGTTTTAAACATCTCAGCATACATAGGGACAGACAGCGGGAAGCGACTTTGTTTTATACTATGTCGTGATGTACAGAGCTAATCGGGCGCGAATCTGACTTTGCCGGTTTTCTTTGATTTTACAACAAAAATTTTAAACCGCATTTTTAAAGACTGGTTAGTTACCAGTCTTTAAAAAAAATTCGACCAAATTTGCAAAAAAAAAATTGCAAAAAATTTCAACATACGACAAAATTACAGCAAAACCCATGCCTAAAGCCTATACCACTAATGAGCAACCGATGTCTACCCATGCACTTATGTCACGATTTCGTGACTTCTCAGGTGTTGTAGGTTGTGACTGGAAATAATTGGAATCCCTCAATACATATAATAAAGATTTGACCTTGGAATACAGTATTCCGTATGGCGCTACGATCTTGAAATGAAATTTAAGGTATTAAAAACCTTTAAATTAGGTATATAATCAGGTAAGCCCCTTTAGGATTCGACTCGGGAAACCACCTTATTCTGTCTTTATTTTATAAGATTCAAGTAGCAAACGAGCATGCATTCTATATTTTTTTATCTGAGTGAAGTAGCAAACGAACATGCAGTCCACCTGATGGTAAGTAGCTACTGCCGCCCATGGACATCTGTAATCAACTTCATACAGAACATGAGTTCTATCTGAAGTAAATCACAGATGCGTGGCTACTCCCGAGGACTATGATGGTCGCCTCATGTGAAAGTGTGCCGGCAACCACACCCTTCTATCGAAACGCAAGAAGTGCTTCACGCTAGAAATAGGTGTGGCGGTGGTACTTCCGCGGTCGAACTACACTGGTTCTACCACCTTGTAATGTATCTGATGGTTAGAGGTCATTGCCACGTATAGACATCTATTTTTTGACGGGTTTTGACGCGTAGGAATAGTACCTACTTCCTAGGAGATTCCTAGGAAATAGGTACTTCTCCTACCCGTCAACAAAAAAAATTAAAGTGTGTTTTTGTGTTTATTTAAAAAAAATATCTTTCGCCTTATTCTACCTTTGTAGACAAAACGAAACTAACAATAGAAAAAACTAAAATGTTGCCTATAGCTAACTTCAGGGTGTCGGTTTTTCGTGACGGTGTGCGTGCGCATCGTAACACTAAAAAAATATACGTGACGAATAGATAACCTCTTTCCTTTGGGAAGTCGGTTATAAATATTGACTTTAGCTAACTTCAGGGTGTCGATGTTTCGTGACGGTGTGCGCGCGCATCATATACTCTCATTATTTTTCCCCTACGCGCTAACAGAAGTATAACTTCAAAAGGTCATTTTACGTATTTGCCCCAGGAAGCTAAGTTGTAATTACTGCCCTTGTTTTCACGAAATTGAATGCGGTAATTGCATCAGAAGAATGTTGTTTACAAGGCGTGGGAATATAAAAACGTTTTTTTATTATTGTAAACCGTTCAAAACTTGATTAAAAATGTAGTATCACTTGACCACAACAATTAGGCGCATGAAACAAAAGCGGTTCCGTACCCCGCACCTCGCTTCTGTCCCCGCGCGTCCCCTAGTGACGTGCAGTCGTGTATCGTCTAGGTTACGTTAGTAAGCACACAGTTGTATTTTCTCATGTTTCCTGGGTGCCATGGACACACACAAAGACGAATACACAAACATCCAGACCCAGAACAATATTCTAAACTCATCATTCAGATACCTGTCTGGCCGGGAATCGAACCCGGGGCCCACTGCGCGCCAGCCTGGTATGGTAACCGCTCGGCCACGAGGGTCGTCTTATTAATTCTATTGAGGCCTTAAATTAATTAGAGATAATAAATACATCGCCGTTGGCAAAATTGTACCAAATCGACAATGTATGTAACTTGTTGTAATTGTGTAATTAAAAACAATTTCGATTTAACAATTTGACCTTATAATTATTTACATTCACATCTCATTTACGTACTAAAGAAAGCGATCAACCTTGACACATTTAATTTGCATATGAGTAAACGAATTGAAATGTCTGTTTGTATGTTTTTTATGACACCAGTTACCCGTCGCAGCGTAATTTAAATTAAAAAAACTAAACTTCATATTGTACAAAGTAGCACGAATATTTCTCAAATTCAAATAAATCGTAATAATTTTAGAGTTATCTTGAACGCATCCGTTAAAAGTAAAAAGAGGTTTAATTAATTGAGCTGCATTTCTAAGCAATAGCGGATATTTGACAAAGACATCTGACATTTTTGACGGTATGTGTTTTCATAGTAAGACTATGTACTATTCGTTTATTATGTATGTGTTTGTGTCAATTGCAAGGTTGTGAGTTTAATGTGTTTTAGTTGATTTTAGACATTATTTGAAAAAAATATTAGCATTGCGCAATCCTTCTCTACATCAACTGTAACCGTGCGTAATTTCGTACTCCTCCGCCAGCGGAAAGTATATTTAAAACGAATTACAAGTTTTTGCTTCACGTATTAATATATAGAGAAACAATGTTTGGTATGAAATTGATTACAGATTCGTTTGGGCGGCAGCAGCCATATGCCATCAGGTGGACTACATGCTCGTTTTCTACTTCAATTTGAAAAAGTATCAAAAATTCTCACCTTTCTTCAACAGTCAAGTTCGCCAACTCAGGAACCCAACACCAGTGCTGCTCGGGAGTCAACGTCATGAAGATTTGCGAGAAATATACAAACGCGACGAAAAACGCAAAAGGTATCATAAGCAGGAACAAAATCTTTTGATATAATCCAAATTCGCCAACATGTGGCAATAGGTCGTCGAAATCTGTCGCTTTTTTCTCACTGGCAACTTCCTTGTCATTTTTCGGCAACTGACTGGCAACATTATCGGAGCTGTCATTGTCATAGCCTTTATTGACAAATCCGCCATTGAGGTTTATGTTTGACAGGTTGTCAACGGTCCCGTTTTGGCGGGAACTGTCTTCGTCGCAGCAAGGAGTTCGCTCTTGTGGCGCCATCTTGTTTGCTTGTTTTGTTTTGATTTCAATTCTTGTTCATGCTCTATTTATCTGTAGTTTTTTATCTGTAACAATGAAAAAAATATATTTAAGAAATGAACGCCTTATTATTGTCAAAAAAATTCTACAAAATCTTATAACAAACCGACCAAGTTCTTAGGACTTGCGCATGAAGAGTTCCGTAACATTATGTATAAAAAAGCAAAAGGTCATGTTTGTTGTATCTATAGGTTTTTACAACGATAACAGAAATACATCATCGGTAAAAATTTCAACTGTTAACCTATCACAGTTCATGAAATACGGCTTGGTGATAAACGGAAGGACAAACGGACTGTTAGTAATAGTGCCCGTTTCTACCCTTTGGTTCCAACTCCTTATTGTCCCACTGCTGGGCACGGGTCTTCTCTCAGAATGAGAGAGTTTAGCCCATAGTCCACCGCGCTGGCCAAGTGCGAATTAGTGGACTTTTTTTTTGCACTTTACAACTTTAAATATTAAATGCTTTTAACTCTAAATATTAAATGCTTTTATTGACGTGTTTAAATTTAAAATTCAATATGATACCTATACTGAATGAGTTACAGCAAAACATAATTATTAATAATAATACAACCGTTCGAATACAAACTAATATTGATCATATTTTAAATTATATATAATTGCACCTTAAACTAATAAATTAACTGTAATTTAAATGACCTACATTTCTACAACAATCTAATATCTATAATTAAATAATTCAATTTTGTCAATATAATTAGTCAATATTTCAATTTTGCTTACTAATATTATAAATGCGATAGTTTGTGAGAACGTACGTGTTTTAGTGATATTCGCATTCGTATTCGCAACAATTGGTGCGAATTTTCAAGGTGGTAGAACCAGTGTAGTTCGACCAGGGAAGTACAACCGCCACACCTATTTCTAGCGTGAAGCATTTCTTGCGTTTCATGTGAAAGTGTGCCGGCAACCACACCCTTCCATCGAAACGCAATGAATGCTTAAAGTTCGAAATAGGTGTGGCAGTGGTCCCCGGTGGACCTACACCGGTCTACCACCTTCAAAAAGGCTTTAAGATCCTTAAAATATCAAAGGAGCGTTATAAACGACTGTTAATAGATGGTTAAGTTAGCAAATGTCATTACCATTCTCAGTACAGATTTGCGAGCGTTTGCGCAACGAATCCTTGAGCGATACACCTGGTGTTTGAAGTGACCATGTTTATGCGGGTTTTGGGATAGCTACTATTCCAAAGCAATAAGAATAACTTTCTTTAAAGGCGACACATTAACGTGGGAGTTAGGAAAGATAGATATTCTAAGGCAATAAGAATAGCTGTCTTGAATGTGGTCCTATTTACACAGGAAAAAGTAATACGCTAAGTATTTACTTTTTTAATGCATTAAAAGTATCCAAGTTTAACATGGTCATGTTTGCCATGCATTGCCGTGTATACATACATGCAGGATTAGGGTATCTTTTCAACGCATAACGTGATTTCAAGAGGCAATATTTACGGAGGATTTAGGATATAAACTATTCCAATACATTGAGAGTTGCTGAGATTGATAGCTACTATTCCAACGCAATGAGAGTAGCTATATTCAAAGTACCCAACATTTACGCAGTTTTATATGAGGCGACCATCCTAGTCATCAGGATTAGGCATCTGTAATTGACTTCAGATAGGACCCATGTTAAATACAAAGTTGCTCACAGATGTACAGTCACGAGCGCAGCAAAAATATCTGACATTGAAAGGCAGCATAATGCAGTAGCGTCAAAATTATGTAGATGAACGTCAAATCACAGATATTATTGAACTCCTTCTTGGGTCAGATACTTTTGCCAATCTTCCATAGTCACATCTTATTGCCCGTGACTGTACATGAGCGGCAGTGACCGCTTACCATCAGGTGAATTGCCTGCTTGTTTGCTACTTTATTCAGATAAAAAACATATGTTTGCATCAACCCATTATTGGCCCACTGCTGGGCACGGGTCTTCTCCCAGAATGAGAGAGTTTAGGTCATAGTCCACCGCGCTGGCCAAGTGCGAATTGGTGGACTTCACACACCTCCGAGAACTTTTTTTTTTTTAAGAACTCTCGGGTGTGTAGGTTTCCTCACGATGTTTTCTTTCACCGAAAAGCAGTGATAATTAATTTCTAATACGCACATAAATCATTGGTGCGTGCCTGGGTTTGAACCTCGGACCTCCCGATCGAGAGGGCAAGTTTCAACCATTAGGCTATCACTGCTCTTATAAACACTTTTACTCTTTTAAACATATAAATAAAATGAATTGCCTTTTAAAAGTATGTATGACGAATCTTTTTTAAATTAAATTTATTTTCATCAACGAAATTCGGCAGACGTAGTGTAGGACGGCCTCCGGCTCGCTGGACTGAAAACCTTAAGAGGGTTGGAGGCAGTGGTTGGATGAGAGTAGCTGATGACCGAGCATTGTGGCACAGCATGGGGGAGGCCTATGTCCAGCAGTGGAATCATAAAGGCTGATGATGATGATGATGATGTTTTTTTCGAAAAGTCCTAAACTTTTAATTTTATGAAAACGAATGGTGACCCTACATTTCGTTGCGTTACCTAGTGCCTAGTAAATTAAGTTTAAGATACTAGATCATTCATTTTGGACAGCTAACCATTACCATTATCCTTTTTGAACGCACAAAATTACTAGTTCTCGCGTTAAACTGAATTTGAGTGGTTAGGTACTCGAAAACTTCGAAATACATTTAATTTTATATATCGACCCGCGTGGCGGAGCGGTTACCATACCATACAATGGTACCATGGTTACCACACAATGGCGTGGTAACCATGGTACCAATGGGTCCCGGGTTCGGTTCCCGGCCAGACAGGTATCTGAATGATGAGTTTAGATTCATGTTCTGGGTCTGGGTGTTTGTGTATTCGTCTTGTGTGTCCATGGCACCCACGACACAGGAGAGAATCCTAGTGTGGGGTTATGTGTGTAGAAAGCTTTGTCACTTAAACCTCTTTTTACCTTTCGGGTGTATTAAAATAACTTAAAAAATAATAAAATTTTGAATTTAGGAAATACTTTGGACCATATCGAGTTTAGTTTTTGAGTTGAATTACGGTCGAATTTCAACCTTTGCGACGGGTCACTAGTAAAAATTAATTGTTCTGAGGAAATGTCATAAACTCGTACTAAACCGATTAAAAATGCAACAGTACAATTTAGGTACTCATTTCACTATAGTTTTGTCCTGCGGTTTCCGCCGCGCTTAAAAAATGTTCCATACTTAAATTGTAATAAATTTTAATAGTGGATGGATTATAATGAAACAAGAACTAAATATTACGTAAAAATAAGGTCTATAAATATTTTAAGTCCATGTAGTACTTCTAATTTGATTTCCAACACATAAACATTTAGACCGACTAACAAAGAGTATTAAATGATAGAAATGTCTATTATTACTTATACCTCATACAAATAGACGACCCGCGTGGCGGAGCGGTTACCATACCGGACTGACACGCAATGGGTCCCGGGTTCGATTCCCGGCCAGACAGGTATCTGAATGATGAGTTTAGATTCATATTCTGGGTCTGGATGTTTGTGTTTTCGTCTTGTGTGTCCATGACAGCATGTAAATTATTGTTGCAAACTTGCGATGAATACACGGAAATACATACAATTTTGTTATACGTATATATTACATTATTATGCCATATGAGTAACTATAAATGCTATTTCGAAACACACTAGTTCAATGTTAAGCTAATTCAGAGTCACGTGGAGTACCAGAGGTGACCAGAATTTATATTATTTCGTAAATCTTGGACTGTGAACTAGTTTTATTCAATTCTTGGGTTTATATTAGTTTTTTTTTTTATCTGAGTGAAGTAGCAAACGAGCATGCAGTCCACCTGAACAATGTCCAACCAACAACGTCCACCAGTACGAAATAACAACACTGGTTCCATCTGAAGTCAATCACAGATGCGTTGCTACTCCCGAGGACTATGATGGTCGCCTTCAAATGAAACCCATGTTCTGTATGTAGTTGATTACAAATGGTGCACTGCATGCTCGTTTGCTACTTTAGTCAGATAAAAAAAAAATAACATTCTTATATCTCTGGTCAACCCATTATTGTCCCACTGCTGGGCACGGGTCTTCTCTCAGAATGAGAGAGTTTAGGCCATAGTCCACCGCGCTGGCCAAGTGCGAATTGGTCGACATACATACCCACATATATACATACAGGCGCTCCAAAAACTACCCTCCGTCTGACGGTCGGTTAAAAAACTAAACTTTAGTCACGTCTCCAAGTTATTTCTAGTCATTAATCAAAAAGATTGGCGATTTGTTATAACAATGAATTTAATTATCGCGTGTTACAAAATCATAGATAATTACAAAAAATAATTAATATCACCATGGCCTCGTTGAGAAAATTGTAACAAAATTCTTCGCGCCAAGAACAATTAGTAGGTACAGATAATAATCACTATCCTTATTTATGGATATTTGTTTGTTTGTCTGTATTCCAACTTTGTGCTGACGAAACAAACAATAAAACACACACACACACACGTTTCCTACACTCATAGCCCCCCAGTAGGATTTTCTCCTGTGTCGTGGGTACCATGGACACACACAACAAATACACAAACACCCAGACCCAGAACACGAATCTCATCATTCAGATACCTGTCTAGCCGGGAATCGAACCTGGGACCCATTCCGCGTCTGACCGGTATGGTAATCTCCGCCCCGCGGGTCGTAAATAGTAGTCAATAATAGTATTAAAAAAAAACTATTTTTGCTCGACTTGGCGGGGGCACTTCCGTGTCCCCAGATGTTTTAAGTATGACAAGAAACATTTTTATTAACAAAGAAAGCAGACTACTAAAAACGATTGACTGTTTTAAATTTCAGTTATTTTTTTTTCAAGCAATCGATATTTTGGTTTGTATATAAATTTAATTCAACGCTTTTTTGGATAACCCGCTGAGTTTCTTGCCGGATCTTCTCAGTCGAGGTCGTGTTCCGATCCGGTCGTGTTCCGATCCGGTGGTAGTGTAAGAAATGTGTAACTCACAATTTGTAAGTGCCTCCGTAGGCCAAAATAAAGACATTTCATTTCATTTGATAATCAAGGTCAAAAATTGTGTGTGCCATATTTAACCGAAATACAATTTGTCGGCGACTCATCTAATTAATTAGATTAAGTTCCCTTATGTTAGATAAGAATAAGATTATTGTATTAAGAATAAGCTTTAATTTGATATTTCGGAAGTGTTTATTACGATAGGATCACAACAGACTCAAGCTATGATTATAACACGATATGAAAGAGATGCAAGATGAAAATACGAGATAGAGAATAGGTTTACTAAAGTTGTATGGAAGTTTTATGTAAGTCATATGTTCATTGTAATTTTGATAGATTTAGTTAAGATATATTGTTATAATTAGTGTAGATCGATAGGTTAAGCATTTCTCTACATTTTTATGTACAATAGATAAGGATAAGGTTTAGAACTTAGGATTTATCAAGGAAAATAAGTGTAAGATAGGACAAAATTGCTATGTTTTTACGATGTTTTTTATGAATAACTTTTTTGTCTCTTTAGATGTAAGAATAAGAATTGTATGACTTTGTAGATCTTTTTAAGACGAATCCATTGATGTATGACATGTGAATGTAAGACTTTGGGAAATAATAAAGATTTAGCCGGACATGGGTCAGCCAAAGTAAAAATTAGATCGAAATGTTAGGCAATATGGGCTTAGAGCCATGCGGCTCTCTTTAAGGTAATACCGAAGGGCAGCGGACCAGGCGGGTTTTTAGCTGCGAACATGGCCTCCAGAGAGAAGCACTCCCAAGAAGAAAAGAAGAAAAAGAAGAAAGAAGACTCCGAAGAAGAAAGAAGACTCTGAGGACTCAAGACTGAAGATTGAAGACTGGAGACTCTGCAGGACGGAAGGACCTTCTGCAGCAGGAAGAAAGAAGATTCTCCGCGACAGAAGAGCGAAGGATATTAGGGCTAGGCAAGGGGGATTAGGGCTAGGCTTTGGCTGGTCCACTACGGCTTAAACAGATAACGTCATTCTTGTTTCTTTTGAAAACGTCTCCTCCCCCCGCACCTACCCCCCGCACCCTCTACATCGACGCGGCAAGAGAACGACGCAACTCCCCGACGCGAAGTACACACACGAGCGGGCTTCCGGCGCCGGACGAGCGAAAGTCCGTCCGTAACAACATCACGCCCGCACCCCTCCGTCGCGGTAAGAGCCGTCGGTGAGGACTCGCTTTAGCCGACGGACGCGCCTGCGCACTCACGACAACGCACGTGGGGCGCCCGGCACGCACGCCCCGCGACATCTGCTGGTCCTTCGAGCCGGATCTTCGTGCATTTCGTCGAAACATCGGGTTACTGACGTCGTCATGCCTGTCACCAGGAGCCAGAGGGGTACCTCGCCGCCGAACCAGTCGACTGCGCCCCGTGCTGAAGAAGAGGCACAAGGGACAACTGACTCTTCGGGAACGTCGGGAACCTCGGGCACAACTACAGAGGGAACGTTAACTACGTACGAGTCAAGAGTCACTACAGAGACGGAAGTTGCTGCTCCTGCTGCTCCAGCTGCTGCAACGGCAGCACCTGCAGCAAAGAAGAAGACTCGCTCCGTCGTGTCCACGGGACGTCGGGAACGTGAAGCCAAGCTGGAATTGGCGCGCCGACAACTAGACGAAGCGAAAGCAGCAGCGGAACTCGCCCAGGCCCAATGGGAGTTGGCCCAGGTGGAAGATGAGGAGTCCGAAGATGAAGAAGGGAATCCTGCTTGGGACGCCAACGTGCAGACATGGGTGCAGTCGACGGTCGGTCGGATGTCCGAAGAGGTACGTCGGGGGGAGGTGCCCAAGGAGGGGCACCAGCAGGGCACGTCCAAGGAGGGGCGCGCCATCCAACCTCCAATTGCCGCCGTCAAGCCAGAGGACCAAGAGGAACCTTCAACGAACGGGACCAAGGATCTAGCGGAGGCCATCATCAAGGCAATCAGCGCGGCGCCAAGGAGTGCGCCGAGCTACGTGCACGAGTTGCCGGACTTCGACGGGAGAAGTGAAGAATGGATCGCCTTCAGGACGGTGTATGAAGACACTGCGCCTATGTTTACAGATGCTCTCAACATGGCGCGGCTGCGGCGGTCCATCAAGGGTGCGGCACGGGAGGCGGTGAAGAGTCTCCTGTATTCGGAGTGCCCACCAGAGGAAATATTGGAAGCTCTTCGTCGAAGGTTCGGAAGACCAGAAGCCCTGATCCTGATGGAGTTGGAGAAGGTGAAGAACCTGCCACGCATCACGGAAGGTGCGCGCGACGTCTGCGTGTTTGCCAGCCGGGTGAACAACACTGTCGCGACAATTCGGGGGCTTCGAAGACCGCAGTACCTACACTCGCCGGAGATGGTGAAGACCATCGTGGACAAGATGCCGGCGGTGCTGCGCTATCGGTGGTACGACTATGCCGCCGAGAAAGAAGATGAAGATCCAGACCTGGTGCTAATGATGAAGTTTCTCAACAGGGAAGCGGACCGGTGTGGACCCTACGCGACGCAGGAGACGGTGCACCAAAGGCAGCCTCCCTGGCGTCAATCCGAACACACCACGTCCGATCGAGTCGAGGAAGAAAGGAAGACCTGTCCACACTGCCGGGACGAGCATCACCTCTACGAGTGTCGCAAGTTCCTACGGCTGCCGGTAAGGGAGAGGTGGGACGTCGCTGAGAAGTCACGGATGTGTTTCAGGTGTCTGCGAGGGCGGCACCAGAAGGAGACATGTCGGCGTCCTCCGTGCAAAGCATGTAACCGGTGGCATCACTTCGTGCTTCATGAAGAACGGGGGCCTAGCCCGAAGCCCGAAGAGGGGAGGGAAATCGCGAACAATGTCATGCTCCCGGTGAATGCGGCGAGGACAGGAAGGGCGTATCTCAAGATGGTTCCAGTCGAGCTGTACGGGCCAAGGGGGGCTGCCAAGGTGCTGGCGCTGCTGGATGAGGGGTCGACTGTCACGCTTCTCGATGCAGCGGTTGCGAGACGACTCGGCCTCAAAGGACCTGTGGAAGCGCTCACCCTGGAGACCGTAGGAGGGAAGACCATCACCAAGGAAGACTCTATGAAGCTGAATATGAAGGTCAAGGGACTGCACCAGGAGAAGAAGAGGACCATCTCTGGGGCACGCACGATCGACGATATCAACCTGACGCCTCAGAGATTGGACAAGAAGAAGATTGAGCAGTGTGCTCACCTCAAGCCGATGGCAAGCCAGTTGTGCTACGAAGAGGAATCACCCAAGCTACTGATTGGACAAGACAACTGGGAGCTCATCGTGTCCAGAGCCACGCGCAAGGGGAAGCGAAGTCAACCCGTAGCATCATTGACCTATCTGGGGTGGGTGCTACACGGGTCCAACGGAGCAACGTCGAGACCTGTGAACTTCGAGACCAGCGCGCACTTGTCTTCTAGAGAAGAAGAATTCGGCAAGGACATCGCACGGAAGGGGAATCTTTTCGACAGCAGAAGGAACAAGGAAGAGTGGCAGAAACCACACACCTTCAAGAAGAAGCCCACGGGAATGGAGAAAGGGGGGTCGACTGTGGGGGCGCAGCCCGTCGATCAGCGTCCGGATCCAGACCCAACCAAGTTCGCAAGATGGACGCAACTGGTGGGGGCAACAGCAAGGTTACTGCAGATGAAGAAGACCCAAGAGAGAAGATATACTCCCCTCGAACATGACAAGATACAGGAAGCCGAAGAGATCCTGTTAAGAAGAAGCCAAGAAGAGAGCTTCCAAGAAGAAGTACGTTGCGTCAGAGAAGGAAGGCCGTTGAAGAAGGAAAGCCGGCTTAAGGAACTGGACGTCGTCATGGAAGATGGATTTGAAGTGTGATACACACATGCGTACTTAGTATAACTATATAAGCTTAGACTATAAGTTCCATATTGTGGTAAGAGCAGAATAAAAGATAGCGTTGTCCGAACTAGACGTTTTATTTGATATACACCCCCCACACCTCATGGCGACCCTGCCATGCCGCGGCGTGGGCGAGTGTCCGGTGACCAAGCGCGTCCCTGCGAGTCGCTAACGCAGCGCATTCCTGTGTGCCTCGGTGCATCAATCTTGAACGATTTTATAAGTCGTGAATAAATACTTCATAAGATTTGAACGTTATCGAACACGGGTGTACTAAATTACACGAACTTTTATTTTGAGAAAATGGGGAAAACTTACTCAAAAACGGAAGATAAGGAAGTAACCGTTAACCAGAATGCAGCGGGCCCGAATAAAGCAACAATTTACGAAGATATTGAAATCCAGAACCACATGTGGACTACCAACATACTTCTAGCTGTGGCTCTAATTATTGCAATTGCGGCTATGATATACGTCGGGTGTCGGAAATGGAGGAAAAATGAACGCAAATGGATGGAAAGGAAAATGCAGACTGAATTTATAAGTCGTATACGACAAAGGCTCTCGGGAAGATTTGGAAGACCAGACGAAGGAGCTGCGCCAGCCTGACGGTGAATGGGTGAACGGTGAATACCTTTACGTTTGTGTGAAATCTTCAAAAATCAATGGAAATACGGCTTGAACAAATGGAACAATGAACAATAATTTTAAGTGAAAAAGTGACATAGTTATATGGAACAAAATTTAGAAACTATTTTACGTAAGTTAAGTGATATTCAGACTAGTTTAAGAAAGCTAGGCGCTACTAGACGAGTAAAATATGCAGGTAATGTGAATGAAAAAATTTTAAAAGCTGAGAAATTATTTTTAGCATATAAAGATATAATTAGTGTTTATAGAACTAAGGAAACTACGTTAGACCTTGCAGAATATGTGTATGACGTATTAAAAGAACGTATAGAGTTTACATATAACCGGATTTTAACTTATAAAATTAGTGATTGTGAGCAAAATATAATCATGGAGAAATTCGATATAAAAACTGCCACCTCTTTAATACCAGTAATGGATAACACAGAACAAACTATTGAAAAAATGATTGATGGAATTGAAATGTATAATGAATATTTAGTAGATACTACGCAGAAAAAGTTATTAATATCATTTGTATTGAAAACCCGCTTATCAAAAACTGCTAAATTAAAATTAAAAAGCGAATATGACAATGTAACGAACTTAATCCAAGACATTAAGAACTTTTTATTAACTAAAAAATCGGCAAATTCAATACTTAACCAACTAAATAATTTATCCCAAAATAACATGTCAATAAGTGAGTTTGGTGATAAGTTGTCAAATTTATTTGTAGGTCTCACTATCGCACAGAGCGACGGAAACCCCAAAGCTAGTGAGATTTTGGGACCTATAAATGAAAAGCTTGCAATTAAAAGGTTTGCAGATGGTTTGCGGAACAGGCGGCTCAGTACAATAATATCAGCTAGGGACTACTCGCAGCTGAAGGACGCGGTACGTGCGGCTGAGGATGAAGAGCTGGGACAGCCTTCGTCTTCTCACAATATTTTCAACGCACAAAGGAGAGGTAACCAATTCAATTACTACAGGTCTTCACGTGGAAACCGCCCACCTGTGGATCGAATGAACCGAGGAAACTTTCATTCGAATCGAGGACAGAGCCATAACTATAATACGAGGGGAAGGTACGTAAATACTAATTATAATTGGAGATATAATAATTCCCGACCAGCGCGAAATTATCGTGGTAGCTTTGCGAGTTCGAATCGTGGTCGAGTTTACAATAGTAGGGGTAATAATCGAACCATTTGTTCAGCACAAGTGGAAAGTCCACAAGAACCGGAAACTATTGAACCGAATCAGTTTTTTCGGACTTAAGAATTATATTTTAACTTGCAACAATAATGTTAAATATATATACTTGTATTTAGGCACTCAAAAATGTTCATGGTTGTTGGACACAGGTGCCTCTATATCGGCAATCCGTAGTAATTCTTTATCGAAACGAGTACCGGTACATCAAGACCCTATAGTTATAGACGGTATAGGTGGTAAGACATATTCAGAAGGTTATGTCTATTTAACTTTAGAGGCATCAGACGGAACTCTTTATGAACATAAGTTTTATTTGTTTAACAATTTACCTTGTAAATCAGACGGAATAATAGGCTTAGACTTTTTAGACAATTTTAATTCTACTATTGACTTAGAGAAAAATATTTTAACTTTGACGAAAGAAAAACAGAGTGTGTTACCTTTATATACCTCACCAAAATTATGTACTGAAAATATAACAATACCGGCGCGATGCGAAACTATACATTATATAAAGTTAAATTCTGATGTGAAAGAAGACAGTGTGATTGTACCGAAAGAATTACAAGAACATTTATTTTTAGCTGGATTGATAGTAAAACCTAGAAATAACATAATACCTATCAGATTAATGAATACTAGCGACAAAGAAATAAATATTTCAGTTTTTCAACCTGAACTATTACCTTTAAAACAATATAATGTTTGCTCGTTTAGTAAATGTGATTCTAATTCTGCACGAGCAACAACATTGTTACAGACCTTGAAACTCGATCATCTAGGTACAAGTGAACGAAATAGTATAGAAAGTATTTGTTCAAAGTATGCTGACATATTTTATTTACCCGGCGATAAGCTTACTACTACTAACTTAGGTGAACAAGCAATTCATTTAAAACAAAATGTTAGTCCAATATATGTCAAACCATACAGATTGCCACATAGTTTAAAACCAGAAGTAGAAAAACAGATTAAACAGATGTTAGACGAGGACATAATTGAACCATCACAAAGTGAATGGTCCAGTCCAATATTATTAGTCCCAAAAAAATCAGATAATGAAAACAATAAAAATTGGCGTTTAGTAATCGATTATAGAAAGTTAAATGAAGTGATACAAGACGACAAATTTCCATTACCAAACATTACCGATATTTTAGACTCATTATCAGGTGCTATTTACTATTCACATTTAGATCTTAGTCAATCTTATTACCAATGTTCTTTAAAACCCGAGTCCAGACCGATCACATCATTTACTACAAGTACAGGACAATACCAAATGAAGCGCCTACCTATGGGCTTGAAGACAAGCCCTAGTACTTTTTCTAGAGTCATGTCTGTTGCCATGTCAGGTCTTAACTATATAAATTGTTTTATATATTTAGATGATTTAATTTGTTTTGGCAGAAATTTAGAATCTCATAATAAAAACTTAATTACAATTTTTGAACGGTTGCGTAAAGTAAATCTCAAACTAAATCCAAACAAATGTCAATTTTTAAAAACAGAATTATTATATCTTGGCCATAAAATATCTTCTGAAGGGATTCGCCCTAACCCAGAAAAAATTAAATGTATTCAGAATTACCCTAGACCAACTAATATTGATGAAGTTAGACGTTTTGTTGCTATGTGCAATTATTATAGAAAATTCGTAAAAGATTTTGCAGAAATAACCAGTTGTTTAAATAAACTTTGTAGGAAAAATACCAAATTTGAATGGACTAAACAATGTCAAAACTCATTTAATTTTTTGAAAAAAGCTCTTGTTTCCCCACCCATTTTAACATATCCAGATTTTTCCAAGGAATTTATATTACAGACAGATGCTTCTGGAACAGCGATAGGTTCAGTAGTCTGTAACAGTGACATGAAACCAGTAGCTTACGCCAGTAGGCCTTTGAACAAATCAGAATTAAATTATCCAACAATTCAAAAAGAACTTCTTGCCATAGTTTGGAGTGTAAAATATTTTAGACCATATTTATTCGGACGTACTTTCACTATAATGACAGATCATAAACCCTTAATATATCTATTTGGAATGAAAGACCCATCTAGTAGACTTCTGAAATTTCGATTAACCCTAGAGGAGTATAATTTCAAAATAACATACGTGAGAGGTAAAGAAAACGTATTAGCAGATGCCTTGTCACGATTAAACATAACCTCACAAGATTTAAAAGCTATGAATGATAAGATAATAGCAATAACAACAAGAGCGCAGGCTAGGAAAATGAGAGAGAATGAAAATGAGAATGAAAATAAAAAAGATAGTGTGGCAGAAGGTATCCCAAGTATTTACCCAAACGATTGGCCTGATCACCCAAAAGTTGTGGAAATACTTAGAATACCCAATGAAGCAGTGGAGTTAAGCTTTCTGAAAGGTGATGAATTAATGAAAATGAAAGAGAACAAATGCGTAGATGTCGAATCTGAATGTTTCGCATTTGTAGCTAATAAAAATATGTTGTATGTTAACCTCGATTTTCAAGCACACTACACGCGAGACGTTTTTGTGGAAAAATTGAGGAAAATATGTGAAACAATAGGAATAAAAGAGATTTGTATTATTAAAAAAGATGATAACGCGTTATTCATTAAAAATATGGTAGAAGAGATAAAAAGTATAGACAAGTGGTCCGGACCACGCATTTGTATTTTAAGAGGAGTAAAAAGAATAAATAATGACGAGGAAAAACATTTTATTATGAATGATTATCATCTGCTACCAACAAGCGGACACGCTGGGGTACGCAGAATGATGAATAATATAAAACGGAGATTTTATTGGCCAAAAATGGAAGATGACGTCAAAGATTTTGTTAGAAAATGTGAAAAATGTCAAAAAATGAAACATTCTAAACACATAAGACAACCCATGGTTATTACAACTACAGCAAGTTGTGCTTTAGAAAAGGTATTTTTAGATGTAGTGGGCCCATTAGATATAGATTTAGAAAACAATAAGTACATACTAACAGTACAGTGCGAGTTAAGCAAGTTTGTCGAGGCATATCCTCTTAGAAATAAGGAAACCGTAAGTATAGCTAAAAGTTTTGTGAACAATTTCATCTTAAGATTTGGGATACCCAAGGTCATCACTACAGATCGTGGCACAGAGTTCATATCGGAAACAATGGAACAGGTATGTAAATTACTTAACATAGAAAAACTAAGCTCTACCGCATACCACCATCAAACTATTGGCTCACTTGAAAATGTACATAAACATCTAGGTTCATTTTTACGTATACAATGTGATAACCATCCAGAAACATGGAGCCAATGGTTACCATTTTGGTGTTTTACATATAATAATACAGTCCATTCTAGTACAAAATACGCTCCATACGAGTTAGTTTTTGGAAAACCATGCGAAATACCGAGTAGAATTTGTTCCAGTATAGAACCATTGTACAACCCAGATAACTATAATTTAGAATTAAAATACAGGCTACAGGTAGCTCATAGAGATGCCAGAGAAAATTTGTTAAAGTGTAAAGAAAAAAGAAAACAAATGTTTGACAAGAATGTAAATCAAACAAAGTATAATCCAAATGATATGTTATTAGTAAAAAATGAAACAGGGAATAAATTAGAAAGCTTATATAACGGACCATATATTGTAATAGAAGAACAGGAACCAAATGTGAAAATAATGAAAAATGGAAAAATTGATATTGTTCACAAAAACAGAACAAAACCATTTGTTAAATAAAATTAGTGGTTTTAATATATATGTTTAAATATTATGTAATTGCAAAAAAAATGAATTAATTAAGTACGTAGGTATATGTTCATTTTTTTTTTCTTTTTCACCCCGGAGGTGAAGTGTGATACACACATGCGTACTTAGTATAACTATATAAGCTTAGACTATAAGTTCCATATTGTGGTAAGAGCAGAATAAAAGATAGCGTTGTCCGAACTAGACGTTTTATTTGATATACACCCCCCACACCTCAGATTACTACGACTCCGGGGAAGAATCGACGCAGCAGTACACACGCGGCAAGAGGGACCTGTGGTGCTGGATAGCCAGCATCACATCACCGGGCTGCTCATCACGTATTACCATGAGAAGTTGGGTCATGGTAACCACGCGATGGTGATCGACGAGTTGAGGCGACGCTACTGGATCCTGGGACTACGGTCTGCGGTCAAGTCGACGGTTCATCGGTGTCAATGGTGCAGGGAGCATCGTGGCACACAAGAGTTCCAGCAGCTGGGGGGGGTTCCCGCTGGAGACCTCACGAGGGGGAGAACCGCCGATCAAGCACGGAAGCCGTCACCAACCTCAACAAAGAAGACGTCGTCACCGCGGCAGAGAAGATGGGCATCAGGTGGGAACTCATACCACCTGGGGCTCCCAGCAGGGAGGGCACGTGGGATCGCCTCGTCTGGTCCCTAACAAGGACCCTGGCGGCAATCCTCCAGAGAAGGCATCCCGAGGAAGAAGTCCTGCACGCTCACTTACTGGAAGCAGAGCACCTGGTGAACTCAAGACCTCTCATCAAAACCGACGAAGATACGGAAGAAGGGGCCCACACTCCCAATCATTTCCTCATTGGGAGATCCTGCGGCACAAGATTGGGGACATTCACCGACGAAGATCTCACCGGCCAGCGGACATGGAAGACGGCGCAGCGACTAGCCGACCACTTCTGGAGCAGATGGGTGAAAGAGTACCTTCCTACTCTGATCCCGAGAAGAGTCGACGCGAGAGCTGCCAAGAGAGACCTGCAGTGTGGGGATACGGTCCTCATAGTGGACGCCACGCTGCCGCGAGGAGTCTGGCCAAGGTGGTCCAAACCTATCCTGGACCCGACGGGCGCACCAGAGTACTGGAGGTGCGCACGGCAGGGGGCGTCCTGAAACGTCCCAGCTCCAAGGTGGTGCTACTGGTTCCGGCGCAACGCGACGAGGAGCGAGCAGTCGTCGAGCCGAGCAGCGGGTCGGCGGACAGCGAGCCAGACTGCGGGGAGGCGGTCATCGCATCGGGCCAGCAGCACGGAGTCGCCGGGTCAGGAGTTGGTGCTACGCACGAGGGGGAGGATGTCGGCGACTCATCTAATTAATTAGATTAAGTTCCCTTATGTTAGATAAGAATAAGATTATTGTATTAAGAATAAGCTTTAATTTGATATTTCGGAAGTGTTTATTACGATAGGATCACAACAGACTCAAGCTATGATTATAACACGATATGAAAGAGATGCAAGATGAAAATACGAGATAGAGAATAGGTTTACTAAAGTTGTATGGAAGTTTTATGTAAGTCATATGTTCATTGTAATTTTGATAGATTTAGTTAAGATATATTGTTATAATTAGTGTAGATCGATAGGTTAAGCATTTCTCTACATTTTTATGTACAATAGATAAGGATAAGGTTTAGAACTTAGGATTTATCAAGGAAAATAAGTGTAAGATAGGACAAAATTGCTATGTTTTTACGATGTTTTTTATGAATAACTTTTTTGTCTCTTTAGATGTAAGAATAAGAATTGTATGACTTTGTAGATCTTTTTAAGACGAATCCATTGATGTATGACATGTGAATGTAAGACTTTGGGAAATAATAAAGATTTAGCCGGACATGGGTCAGCCAAAGTAAAAATTAGATCGAAATGTTAGGCAATATGGGCTTAGAGCCATGCGGCTCTCTTTAAGGTAATACCGAAGGGCAGCGGACCAGGCGGGTTTTTAGCTGCGAACATGGCCTCCAGAGAGAAGCACTCCCAAGAAGAAAAGAAGAAAAAGAAGAAAGAAGACTCCGAAGAAGAAAGAAGACTCTGAGGACTCAAGACTGAAGATTGAAGACTGGAGACTCTGCAGGACGGAAGGACCTTCTGCAGCAGGAAGAAAGAAGATTCTCCGCGACAGAAGAGCGAAGGATATTAGGGCTAGGCAAGGGGGATTAGGGCTAGGCTTTGGCTGGTCCACTACGGCTTAAACAGATAACGTCATTCTTGTTTCTTTTGAAAACGTCTCCTCCCCCCGCACCTACCCCCCGCACCCTCTACATCGACGCGGCAAGAGAACGACGCAACTCCCCGACGCGAAGTACACACACGAGCGGGCTTCCGGCGCCGGACGAGCGAAAGTCCGTCCGTAACAACATCACGCCCGCACCCCTCCGTCGCGGTAAGAGCCGTCGGTGAGGACTCGCTTTAGCCGACGGACGCGCCTGCGCACTCACGACAACGCACGTGGGGCGCCCGGCACGCACGCCCCGCGACACAATTTGTACTTAGTATGTAAGAGGAACAAACATACATCCACATAAACTTTTGCATTTATAATAATAAAATATTTCGAAGCGGGAATGCAAACTTGTCGAATTTTTAAATAATACAAGTTTACTGAGTTTCTTGCCGGATCTTCTCAGTTGAGGTCGTGTTCCCGGTGGTAGAGTAAAAAATTGTGTAACTGACAATTTGTAAGTGCCCTCGTAGGCCTATACAAAATCGTCCCTGTAGCCTCGGGGTCAGAATAGGGCTACGGCATCCCCTGCTTGTCGTAAGAGGCGACTAAAAGGGGCTTCCGGGGTTGCAGACGGCTAGAGTGGGAGCTCGAACCGTTCGGTCAGGCAATCCCGGGAAGGACGGCGGTATGTGTGGTCGCATACCGTCGTAAAGACTAGACGGAGCGGTGGGCCCAGCCGCCCATCTGGGAGGAGCCCGATGGGGCAACGCGCTCGGAGGATTCCAGTTGAAGTCGTTTCGAGATCCCGGAGTCCTCCTTTTCAGCGCCAAGGACGGCCACCGGGGGGGTTTTAGTGCGGTAAAAATCCCACATAACCCTGCGTCGCTCCCATGGCATCGGGTACCTTTGGAAGGTTTCCCCCTCGAAAACAAAAAAAAAGGCCTATACAAAATAAAGACATTTCTTTTCATTACATAGGCTATCAATGCTACTTACTACTTCAACTAATCCATATTTATCAAGTTATGCAATATTCTTTCATGGTTAGGGACAGTTATTTACATTTCTAATGCCTCATTGGAATAATTGCTATCCAATTTTCTATTACGATTATAACCTAGGTTTAAACTTCCCCCCTTTACCTCACCTCCGTCATTAGATAACGTTAAGGCTGACGGGCCACCTGATGGAAAGTGGTTACCGTCGCCTATGGACATTTGCAACACCAGAGGAGTCGCCAATGCATCGCCGGCTTTGAAGGAGAGCTTCTTACACCTTTCTTGAAGAACCCCATGTCATAGCGCTCCGGGAATACCTCAGGAGGAAGCTATATATAAGATTGAAGTAGCAAACGAGCATACAGTTCACCTGATGGTAAGTGGTCAGCTGTCTATGGACAGCTGTAAGCCACTTCATACAGAACAAGGGTTTATCTGATTTTTTTTTCTGAACGAAGTAGCAAACGAGCATGAAGTTCATCTGATGGAAAGTAGTCACTGCCACTTTGTGACATCTGTAAGCAACTTCATACAGAACATGGGTTCCATCTGAAGTCAATCACAGATGCGTTGCTATTCACGAGGACTGTGATGGTCGCCTCATATAAAAGTGTACCGGCAACCACACCCTTCCATCGAAACGCAAGGAATGCTTTACTACAGAGATAGCCTAATGGTTGAAACTTGCCCTCTCGATCGGGAGGTCCGCGGTTCAAATCCAGGCACCACTGATTCATGTGCGTATTAGAAATTAATTATCACTGCTTTTCGGTGAAGGAAAACATCGTAAGGAAACCTACACACCCGAGAGTTCTTTTAAAAAAAAGTTCTCGGAGGTGTGTGAGTCCACCGACTCACACTTGGCCAGCGCGGTGGACTATGGCCTAAACTCTTATTCTGAGAGAAGACCCGTGTCCAGCAGTGGATCAAAATGGGTTAACGAGGAGCTGCTCTGGTGTAGTTTTATTAAAGGTAGTTGTTTATATCGGCAATTCTTCCCACCATATGGTAAGTAGTGGCTATCGTTAAACCCCCCCTCCCCTATATACGTCAATGAGCACCATTGCATGAGTTTCCCCGCGTGTCCACAGCGTTAAGAATAGTTCATTAACTTTGATAAAGTCATCTGTACTTAATGGTTTTAGTCACGTTACTAATTATTAATAATTTTTGGTTTCAAAGAATCGGTTAGCGAATTATCGATTGACGTCATGATAGTTGGATAATAGTTGATAATGGTTGACGACCCGCGTGGCGCAGCGGTTACCATACCGGTCTGACGCGCAATGGGTCCCGGGTTCGATTCCCGGCCAGACAGGTATCTGAATGATGAGTTCAGATTCCTGTTCTGGGTCTGGGTGTTTGTGTCTTCGTCTTGTGTGTGTCCATGGTACCCATGACAAAGGGGAAAATCCTACTGTGGGACTTTGACTAGGTATAATGTAGAAAGCGTGTATTATAGTTTTTTTTTAATCTAAATGAAGTAGCAAACGAGCATGCAGTGTAGGTACACTGCATACATCAGGTGATGATAAGTGGTCACTGCCACCCATGGACAACTGTAAGCAACTTCATATAGAACATGGGTTCTATCTGAAGTCAATCGCAGATGCGTTGCTACTCTCCGGGACTATGATGGTCGCCTCATATAAAAGTGTGCTGGCAACCACACCCTTCCATCGAAACGCAAGAAATGCTTTACGCTAGAAATATATGGTACTTCCCCGGTTGAACTACACTGGTTCTACCACCTGTAAGTTCTACCACCTTATAATAGCGTTTAGTGGGTGGTAGAACCAGTGTAGTTCGACCGGGGAAGTATCACCGCCACACCTATATCTAGCGTGAAGCATTTCTTGCGCGAGGTAGAAGGGTGTTGTTGCCGGCACACTGTTACATGAGGCGACCGTCATAGTACTCGAGAGTATCAACGCATCTGTGATCGACAGATGGGACCCATGTTCTGTATGAAGTTCATTACAGGTGTCCATGGGCGGCAGTGACCACTTACCATCAGGTGGACTGCATGCTCGTTTGCTACTTAAGTCAGATAAAAAAAAAAACAAAAAATGTTATATGGCCTTTTTTAACTATTGGGGGTAAAATAACTGTTAAAAGCCTCTATTAGGCCCAAAAGTGGGCAAATCAGCAAAAAATTGGCAACCAGTAAAGTTCTTTATAAAAAACAGCCATTAAGACTTGTTTTAAAATTCTCACGCGGCAATGTAATTACTAACATGGATCTAAGAACGTTTGGATGTGGCATGTTACAAGAAAATATTAAATCTTTGCTTGAGTTGAATAATATATCAAAAATTGAACTATAGGCGAGCTATATTTATTAATGATTGTTGATTATATATTTTTAACTAGCTGACCCGGCGAATTTCGTTCCTCCTAAAGGTCAAAAATCTGAAATTATCAGTGTCCTCCACTAAATTATACATTTTATATACACAAACCTTCCTCTTGAATCACTCTACCTTTTAAAAAAACTGCATTAAAATCCGTAGCGTAGTTTTAAAGACCTAAGCATACATGGAACAGACAGCGAGAAGCGACTGCTTTATACTATATATAGTGAAGTTTATTAAGATAACGAGAGTAAGCAGACACCCTTATTCCCTCACTTAGACTTTTTACCAGCTTACTGGAATACATAAGGTTAGACACCGAGAAGTGACTTTGTTTTATACTATGTAGTGATGAATGAAATTAAATTAATAAAAATAAATTTAAAGGTCATTCGGTACTGTGTTCGCAGTGTAGTCCTACATAACAAATTACAGTGTAGTTAGAGGTTCAAGATTTTATTAATGATATTATTTTGAATAAAAACAGCATTTTTTAAAATAATAGCGTGTTTAACTTAAAATTCACGAATTTGGAATTGTGCATTATTAATTCAAAACATGAAATGTTAGCTGGTTTTAATTCTACTCGATTTTAGCTAAAGCTTTATATTTATAACTTTAAAATCGATACATTTTGAATTGTCCGGTTATTTATGCAACAGAGCGGATATATAGGTGTGAAGTATTAATATCATAAATTATCAGAAAAATATAGAAGAATCCAAGTCCTCCTCACTAGTAGTAAAGAAAACATCTGCTTTATCTGAAGACCTGTTTTTTGACATAAACTTCTTTGAAACTCTACCTTCGTTTGATCATAGAAAAACAAAAACTAGGTTAAAATTTTTTAAAACTCTACCTTTGTTTGATCAAAAACTAAAATCCTAATTATAAAATTGTTTGAAACCCTACTTTCGGCTAATGGAACATAAACCAAAATTCTGACTATAAAATTCTTTAAAAGCCTACCTTCTGCCAAATAAGCAAAATGCAACATATCTCTACATTATTAACCAAAGTCGCTTTTCGCTGTCTGTCCCTATGTATGCTTAGATCTTGAAAACTACGCTACGGATTTTAATGCAATTTTTTTAATAGATAGAGTAATTTAAGAGGAAGGTTTTTAAGTATAATGCATGTATAATATAGTGGAGAAACACTGATAATTTTGGATTTTTTACTTTTAGGCGGAACGAAGTTCGCCGTTCAACTAGCTGGTTATAAAATTATTTGAAAACCTTAGGCTGATTAAGCAAAAACAAAAATTCTTCTACCAGTGGCTTTGACTAGCATATTTAGTGTAACCTTGAACTTAAAGCAATCAGGGTTCAAATCTTCGTGTCGCAAATATTTTTTGTCACTTAATAAAAGTGAAGGTAGTATAAAAAATTTGCTAAGAGTTCGTTGTCACCATACCGGTCTGACATGTAACTGTTCCTGGTTCAATCCCCAGCAAAACAGATGTCAATGTGTGAGTGAAGCATTAAGCTTTTTGATCTTTGTGTTGTTTTTATGTGTTTCCTTGGCATGAACAGAAAAAAATCTAGTGTAAAGCTACTAGTTTCAATACGTTTCAATACTGAAACAGATATGAGTAAGTTGTCAAAATTACTTCTACGAAAGCTGGTAGGGATCCGGAGATAAATCTACAGATCTCCGTTTTCCTAACACGAAAATGTACCAATATGTAGAATAGATTACAATAGATCCGACATATCGTAAAGATTAGTAGTTATTTGCTTGTACGATTACACTATGATTAAACTGTTTTGTCTACTTTAATGCGTTGTACAGTCAATGCAAGAGTCACAGATCTGCTTTTTCCTCTTTTGCTGCTAGTTTCCTCTTTTGGTCAATATTTACAGACCACCGGCACCGGTCGGTCGTCTATAAATAGTCGACGGTAGATTGTTTAGTCGTGGCTACCGAGTGGCGAGTGGCGAGGAATTTAAAGTAAACCGTACTCATAGAACTTTCAGTCGTATACAACTATTTATCAAAACGCGATCGATACGGTTTTTGTTTTTATTCTAGTCGGTTTTATGCAAATCTACATTCCAAACGCTTTTAAAATACAACTAAACAGTTCTGGAAAAAAATTGTAACAAGTATCGCCTTACTTTTATTCGGTTCACAAAAACAAGAACAATACTTGTTGAAGTTATGCTTCAAATTATTTTGTAATCAAAACATAAATAATAAATAATTATTATGAGAAATTGTTTTGTCAAAATTATTTTAATATAAGATACAAGAATGATTTCCAGTTTATTGGCAATACAATTTTATTTTGTTATTGATATATAAAACAAGAGGAATTGATTGTATTTGATAATTTAAGTATTTAGATTGTGATTAAGTTAAACAATCTATACTTTTGTATCTTTAATGTAATTAAGCAAGAATAAATATTTTATATGAGACTTTCTTTTGTCGCGTTAAGGAAAAATGATGAGAGTAATTTTTCGATGATCACTATCACGAAAAATCGACACCCTGAAGTTAGCTATAGTCAACTTTTTATTTTTTTCAATTATTATTGTGGTCTACAAACATTTACATTTATTTATTTATTTCTTTAATAATCTTTACTAACATTACAGAAATGCCTAATTCGTTAGTAAATGCCAAGTGTGTTAGTACACATATATAAATTACTTTTAATATTCATTAGTTATCATTTTAAAGTTGAATTATTTAACATTTATCAATATTTAGGTATTAAAATTATCAAATTATGTCAAACAATAATACATTACTTAAAAAAATACATTAAAATTAAAAATATTCAAATTAAAATTATAATCCAAATTGAAGGTAAAAAAATTAAATAACAATATTATAATCATACATAGAATTAGGCAACAGATATTTTTTTATTTTTTTATCTTGTTACGCCAAAGAAGTATAACTTCTAACGAGTGTACATAAGTACACAAATTAATTATAAATTAATTATTAATTATTAATAATAAATTGGGCAGCGATTTGGCTCATTTATTCTATTTATAATTGTAAATTTTAGAAAATAAAATGTACTTATTATTATGCTTTAGATGTAAATTAATTATGTATTTAAATATTAAAAAGTACACAAACATTATTTTATATCTAATAAAATAAACTCCTACTACGAGTCGTCTATACAAACATATGCCGTCTCCATTCTTCTAACATCTCGTTTACCAGCGGGAAGACTTCACGATAGCTACCCATTGGGGTCAGTGTCAACTATTTGACCATCGGAAACACGCAACCGTATCACCAGTACATAGTGCCTATTTTTGCATATCACATCTGTAAATACAATTTGGTAGTTTTACCAAGTTATTAATACTGCTATAATAGTCTGTATTGCGTAGGAAAATAGAGTTGATTTTTCATGATCTAAGTGCTGATACAAAATTGTTATTTTGCGAGATGAATGCATTTGTTAAGATGAAATTGCCCTTATTGCATTAAACATAAAGTACAATTTGCTATATGTATATGTTATAACTTTATTGTGTAGTTAGGAAAATAAGGCATATTTACTACCTATATTTCAGATTAACTACTAAATTTAGTTACATGGCTTAAAAATATGCCTAGTATATCTTTATATTTAAGTCTGTCTTTATCCAAAGGATGCGTGGTACAGAAGTCACCATATAAGCCTGGCGTAGTGTTTCGGGTTCGATTCCCGGTCAGACACATATCTGAACATAAGTTTAGATGACACAGAAGAAATCCTAGGCTATGAGTGTAGAATGCGTTGTCTTGCTGAACTTTCATCCCACGAAAGTTCTCTAAAATTGTGGTGAAATTAATTTTCATTTATCTGACTGAAGTAGCAAACGAGCGTTCCGTCCACCTGATGGTAAGTGGTTACTGCCGCTCATGGATTGCTGTAATCAGCTTCATACAGAACATGGGTTCTATCTGAAGTCAATCTCAGATGCGTTGCTTGCGAGGACAACGATGGTCACCTCATGTGAAAGTGTGCTGGCAACCACACCCTCTCATCGAAACGCAAGAAATGCTTCCCGCTAGGAATAGGTGGGGCGGTGGTACTTCCCCGGTCCAACTACACTGGTTCTACCTTGAAAATCTAGTACCATGAAAGCTTATTCGTGGAGGTAACGTTCCAGCCACATGCCACGAATATAGACACCGTTAATGACCAGCAATTCGCACTTGGCCAGCGCGGTGGACTATGGCCTAAACTCTTTCATTCTGAGAGAAGACCCGTGCCCAGCAGTGGGCCAATAATGGGTTGACGAGATGAAGAGAAGAAGAGAATGACCAGCAGTTCGTACCCTAAGAAAGCCGCCGCGCGAACAAACAGAAGACACCTAACATTTTACTTGTACCGACTACGTCCGCGAATACAGAATTTTTAGCCTCTCTATCGTCAACCCATTATTG
Source organism: Spicauda simplicius (assembly GCA_949699795.1). Lineage (NCBI taxonomy): Eukaryota > Metazoa > Arthropoda > Insecta > Lepidoptera > Hesperiidae > Spicauda > Spicauda simplicius. The sequence goes on from OX453084.1 coordinate 9,819,026, forward strand.
TCTCACTGCTGGGCACGGGTCTTCTCTCAGAAAGACTTTAGGCCATAGTCCACCGCGCTGGCCAAGTGCGAATTGGTGGACAATTTTAGTTTTTAGGTACAATTTTTAATGCTGAACTGACGACATTGTTGCAAAAAATATATCCGGTTATCAAGACATAACTTTTTACAAAATCAATAGGTGAAGTAGAGATTTGTAAAAACACTTAAAAACGTTTGTCTCAAAAATAATAATTTGCAAATACTTAAATTTCTATTACGTAAGTACATAGTATTATCCTATTGATAACCACTAGATACAACCCATTATTGTCCCAGTGCTGGGCCTCCTCTCATAATATATTTTTCAACTAATTAGGGGGAAAATACACAACCCATTCATATTAGAACTGATATCATTGAATGTCCCAGATAAATATCTAAGGGTTCGACGTCGCGATCTTTTTGTAGTGCCAGCATGCAAGCTTATTAATATTATATTAATACGTGAAGCAAAAATTTGTGACGGATTTTTAAGTAATATGCCGCGGACGGATTAGTATGAAATTTTGCACGGTTATAGTGGACGTAGAGAAGGAGTGCAGAATGTTAATAATTTTTTCAAATAATGCATTTTTCATACATAAAATCAACTAAAAACACATTACACACACTGCCTTGCATTTGTCACAAACACATATGTACTTAGTAAATGAAATAGAACATTCAATGTCTTACTATGAAAAGACACAACGTCAAGAATGTCAGATGACATTTGATTTTTAATTTAAATTACGGTCGAATTTCGGCCGATGCTACGGGTGACTAGTTCTTGTAAAAGAGTCTCCTTTGGTTCGAGCTCTTACTTTACTAAACGGAATAGTGGCCTCTAGTTACAATTTTGATTTATTTTTCTCATCTCCTGCTGTATTTCGCAGTACGGCACGCCATTATATTGAGAAAATGTACAAACGCATTGGATAAATTATCTGTTTTGTTTGTAAACCATATAATGTTAAATATATAAATAAAATAAATAAATAATGAGAGATTTTTAGGCCATAGTCCACCGCACTGACCAAGTGCGAATTGGCGGACTTCACACACCTCCAAGACTTTTTTTTAAAGAACTCTCGGGTGTGTAGGTTTCCTCACGATGTTTTCCTTCACCGAAAAGCAAAGATAATTAATTTCTAATACGCACATAAATCAGTGGTGTCTGCCTGGGTTTGAACCTTGGAGCCCCCGATTGAGAGGGCAAGTTTCAACCATTAGGCTATCACTCTATACCATTATTATGTCCTCAGTCCTAGATATTTTTTTATACAGTTTGAAGGAGCAAACGAGCAAGCAACTGCTGGAATGTCACTGCTGCCCATGGACATCTGTAAGCAACCTCATATACCTAATAACCTCATAGGGAAGAAGTCAACCACAGATGCCACTCCCGAGGACTATGATAATCGCTTCATGTGAAAGTGTGCCGGCGACTACACCCTTCCATCGAAACGCAAGAAATGCTTCACGCTGGAAAAAGGTGTGGCGGTGGTACCTCCCCGGTCGCTGGCTCTACCACCTGGTTGCTACTTAAATTTCATAAAAATATTCAAAGACACGATATTAAGTGCATAACTATACAGTAGCAATCAATCTTTGTTTTAATTCATTAAGATTAGTGCTTGTCCGGGAATCAAACCCGGAAATGTCGACTAAACCAGTATCTTGTAAAGAGAACGCAAACCATTTCCGTGTAAAACAAGGTTTCTACACCCACACATACAAACATCAAACCCACATATGAATAACAACACAAACACTAATTTTACAGGCGAGCATAACCCTCCCCACGGGGAAGGTTTTGCAGGATACCGCCTGAAAAGTTAAAATTATTGTGACGACCCGCGTGGCGCAGCGGTTACCATACTGGTCTGATGCGCAATGGGTCCCGGGTTCGATTCCCGGCCAGACAGGCATCTGAATGATGAGTTTAGATTCATGTTTTCGGTCTGGGCGTTTGAACGAATAGTGTTGTGTGTGTCCATAGTACCCACGACACAGGAGAAAATCCTAGTGTGGGGCTATGAGTGCAGAAAGCGTGTTTTCAACATACGTAACACTTCTGGACCCTTGTTCTGTATGAAGTTAAAAACAGTGGAGGTGTGTAACACCAAGTTGTATCTTTATCGAAAATTATATGATCTAGTCACCTGTCGCAACGGTCGAAATTCGACCGTAATTTTATTTAAAAAAACTAAACTAAATTTAAATAAATTGTAATCTTCAATTTAAATAAAGTTATTTTGAACGCACCCGTTAAAGATAAAAAGAGGTTTATCTAAGCTGCATTTAAAAGCAATAGCGGATATTTTGACAAAGACATCTGATATTTTTGACGTTATGTGTTTTCATAGTAAGACATTGAATGTTCTATTACGTTTAGTATGTATGTGTTTGTGTCAATTGCAAGGTAGTGTGTGTAATGTGTTTTTAGTTGATTTTATGTATGTTTTATGCATTAATTGAAAAAATATTAGCATTGCGCACGATTGTGCGTAATTCCATACTTCTCCGTCTGCGGCAAGTATCTTAAAAAAAATCACAAATTTTTGCTTCACGTATTAATATATAGATTCTAAGTCCTCTATACTATAAGTACTATAGCAATTACTTGTATGCGATATACACACAAACTTTTATATAATATTTTATCGTAATACTAGTTGACCCGGCAAACTTCGTTCTGCCTAAAAGTGAAAAATCTAATTTTATCAGTGTTTCACCACTATATTATACATGTATTACACATAAAAACCTTCCTCTTGAATCACTCTATCTATTAAAAATATTGCACTAACATCCGTATCGTAATTTTTAAGATCTAAGTGTACATAGGGACAGACAGCGAGAAGCGCCCATGTTTTATACTATGTAGTGATATTAAAATATTTTCATCAACGCCCGCACAATTCAAAATTCGTTAATTTAAAGTCAAATCGCTTTAATTTTCCAAAAAAGGTCTTGTCAAAATTTGTCAATAAAAACGTAACGACATTTTTTTCCAAAAAGAGGCATTGAATTGAAAACTGGGTGCCCTTCACTGCGGTTAATGACCATTTCATTCATTTTTGGAATATTTTAACTTCATTCATCAAAAAGATAAAACCAATAACATTTTTTTTTATTTGACTGAAGTAGCAAAAGAGCACGCAGTTCACCTGACGGTAAGTGGTCACTGCCGCCCATGGACATCCGTAATCACCTTCATACAGAACATGGGTTCCATCTGAAGTCAATCACAGATGCGTTGCTACTCCCGAGGACTATGATGGTCGCCTCGTGTGAAAGTGTGCCGGCAACCACACCCTTCTATCGAAACGCAAGAAATGCTTTACGCTGGAAATAGGTGTGGCAGTGGCACTTCCCCGGTCGAACTACACTGGTTCTACCACCTTGATATACTTGATCTACCTATTTTTTATTCTTGTTAACCCTGAAATTGGGCATTTTTGTGTTTTTTTATCAATTGAAGTGGCAGTAACGGTTTTTCAATTAGGGATTTCATGTTTTTATAAGATTAAAGTAGCAAACGAGCATTTCTTGCGTTTGGATGAAAGAGTGTGGTTGCCGGCACACTTTTACGTGAGTCAACCGTCATAGTCCTCGTGAGTAGCGACTTCAGATAGAATTTTCTGTACGTTGGTGCTTACCGATGGGAGGACATGATTACAGACACACTTGTATATGAGGCCACCATCTTAGTCCTCGGGAGTAGCAACGCATCTGTGATTGACTTCAGATAGAACCCATGTTCTATATGAAGTTGTTTACAGGTGTCCATGGGCGACAGTGGCCACTTACCATCAGATAAAACATGCTCGTTTGCTACTTCATTATTATTAACAATCATAACTCATTACTAAGATTATGTTTGTGATCATACAAAACAATTACATTAATTAACTAATTAATTGAATCGTTTTAATTGTCAGTACATTAATTTAAAGTAACTTACGAAATATTAAAAAATAAGTCAAGAATACACTAATTGAAATGTAACGAAAATGTGAATGTTGTAAGTTTGTAATTTAATATTACACGAAAGTTTGTGAGGCCGTATGTATGTTTGTTCTCTTTCATGCAAAAAACTATAAGTCGGATTTCGCTGTAATTTGGCACACAGCATATGAGCTAGATCAGGGGTTCTCAAACTTTTGGTTCCACGTTTCCAGGGGTTAACAGGGAGGTCCCTCTTAAAGTTTTCATATGACAGCGAACCCCCATAACTTAACTTACATAGACATAATAATATGTGTATATCTCAGTTTTCCCACCAATTTTTTTAAACGGTCTTCGTTTTCCTAAACGTCTTCCATGAAAGAGATCTATTAAAAAAATCTTTATGTGCTACATAAAATAATGTAGAAAGATTTTCGATTTTCGAAAATTTTGTCTTTGATTATAAGCCATTTTTTTATCCGATTAAAGTAGCAAACGAGCATGCAGTCCACCTGATGGTAAGTGGTCACTGCCGCCCGTGACATCTGTAAGCAAACTTCAAATAGAACATGGGTTCTATCTGAAGTCAATCACAGACGCGTTGCTACTCCCGAGGACTAAGATGGTCGCCTCATAAGTAATCCGGCCCTTTTTCATTAGGAACACAGATTTAGCGAAGTTATAAATGCCTTTTTCAGAGGTCGGCAACCCATCCGTGACCCTCTTTTTGCGGCCCGCGGTGCTTCTTAGGACTTTTTGCGGGCCATCGACTTTTCTAGTTGTAGTCGCCGAAAATTATAAGAAACTGTTTCGGATTTGTTTTGACAGTGCTTTGTCTTTATTTTCGGTGACAATTTTTAGACGACGTTCATCATTTGCGACAATTTAAAGGCAACTTTATAATGCTTTGTTTCTCTCAGAGATTTTTGAAATTCAACTTCTCGTGACTGATCGGGATTTTAATCCCGGACACTTCTATTTTTTTTTTTAAATTCTATGCGTGTTACAAATTAATAACCTTCTTAACGGTGGAGAAAAGCATGAAACAATGTACATGTCGACAAATTCTTAAAAAATGTTTTTAAATTATTTATATTTAAAAGACCAGAATTTCGCACTTGGCCAGCGCAGTGGACTATGACCAAAACCCTTACTTTAACAATAACAGAGACCCATGCCCAGCAGTGGGATTATAAAAGGTTATCGTTAATCCATTATTGTCCCACTGCTGGGCACATCTCCTCTCAGTATCATGTTGCCTAACTCCGTTAAAGAAAATAATCATTTATTTAATTTTTCATGTCTCATACATCTTTCATGCGTAATTAGCTCTATGTTGTAAGATGGTTTGAACGCACGTTAAGACAATTTTTTTTACCACCCAGACCCAGAGAAGATCTAGACCCAGAGAAAGTTGACAATATCTGCATAGAATCAAATTAAAAAAAAGGAGGAATAAAATAAATTGAAAATATAATAAATAGGATAGGTAAAATTGAACCTTATGTGAATTCATAGACGCAAAAGTTTAGACAGTAAATTAATGTTATTTTCTATCGGACAAAATAAAGATTTTAAGATTTTAAATTTTAAGATTTATTCAACATTTTTATGTTTAACCCCGTGTTTATTATTTTTATATATATAACTTTTTTATATATTACATGTACGTTTCCAATTAAAATTTCTACGACTCTACAAAAAATAAAAAAATGACAACCTTAATTGTTCTCAAATATTCTACATACTAACAATTTCATCATGTGATTAACATATAAAATACAGTTAACTTGCTTACGCAAACAAGGAGTTTTAAGCCTTCCTACATAACATAAGTAGCTATTAAATTTAATTAAAGTCGATAAAAACTGTGTACAATTTGCTCGTAATAGATACTTTTTCATACATTCATGATTTATAGTCCTTTGTTTCGAGTTTATGCACATTAAACAAAAAGGCAAAGGAATGTTGATCTATACCGTCTTCTAAAGTAGAATTAATTAAAATGGCCATATTTGGTTATTTAAATTAAATATGTGCGCAATAAAAAATGCATAGACATTTCATTGTAAAAATTCAGAATATTGCTGCAAAAAATAAAAACCATAAATCATAAAATTAAACCTGAAAAAAATTAAAAACCATAAACATACCTACCATTCCTTTTCAATTGAAAACGGGAACGACACACAGATAAAAAATAGCACAACACTTCGTGTTATTTCAAGGGCTGTCAACCGATCTAAATAACACAGATAACACAAGTACTATACGGTTTGGCGCGTAAAATTACTTGTTTTTTTTTTATAATGTTTAAGGCAAACGCAGCGTTCGCCGCGCCTACATCGACTGAACCAGCGCCGTCCTAACCTTGCTTTTTAAACTGCATAAAGTTATATCATTGAACGTAACTAAACATAACCAGGCACTTGTTATTACTAGCTTTTGACTCCGGTTTCGCTCGTTTTATTGTTATGAAAATATTTTAAATTTAAAAGCAAAAGAACGGAACGCTTATTCAGAAATACCGCCATTTGTCGCGTGGAATTGCAAGCGCAAGGAAAATAAATTTACGAAAAAAAATAAAGCAAGATTAATTTTCCACTGCTGAGCATGCCTAGCCTAAAGGTTAAAACTTGCACTCTCGATTGAGTGGTCCGAGGTTCTAAACCCAGACATGCATAAATAAATTTTCTAAAATAGCTGCGTATTACAAATTTATTATCACTGCATTATGAAGAAGGAACCATCGTGTAATCGAGTTTCCCAGGTTTAAGTCTAGCAATTCGCACTTGTCCAGTGCGGTGGACAATGGCCTAAAACTCTCTTATTTCTCAGAGAAGACCCGTGCCCAGCAGTGGGACCGTCGTCAACCCATTTGACGACGACTGTTTAATAGCCAAGTTCAATGCTTCTAGAATGATATAAACGGTGAGAAGGTCAAATCGTTGGATTTACCTCGTAAAATATTTCAAGCTTTCCGTTTCCGTAAAATATTTTGCCTACAGATTTTTTATTTACATTTAAAATATATAAAAAAACAATAAACCTATATACAAATCGAATATTTTTTAAAATAAAAGTAAACAAGACAAAAATGTATAAAATCTACAAAGGAAATGGGTATAAAATAAAATATATTACACATAGAAAGTCCCAAGAATGCTGGTTGCGTTATCCTTTTGAATAGAACATAATTTGACTTTTTAGCAATCTATAAGATTAAATATAAAAATATATATTCAGTTTAATGAAAGAAAGTGCTCTTCTTGATATCATACCATGCTGTTTCAACCATATAATTCAGTGTCAAATATAAGGTCAAATTAAGTCCTCTTAAAATGTTATTAAATTTTATCAAAGTTCTGTACAGACAATAAATCTTTTTTATCTGTATATACTTATAGATTTACCATTCTATCTTGACCTCCCTCCATACAATTACCGTACGTGTCACTACTGTCTCAATAAATTTCGCTTGCCGCCATTTTAGATTTGTTTTTGGCGGACTCTTTCCTATTTCCGGTGACAAGACATGAATTTGTCTATTGTCAAGGATAAATTTTAACAATTAATTAATAAAGATAAGGTATATCAAATGGGATAGCGGGAAGTGTAATTAAAGTGAAAATAAATTAACATTAAAATATTTTAAAACATAAGCATTGAAATATCAATGCACTGAAAAGAAAAAATAAACATAGTAGTAGTCAAATCCATTAACTTATTACTTTTTTTTTAAAACGAAGTAGCAAACAAGCATACCGTCCACTAAGGACTAAATTGCAACGCCTGGGATAACTTTACTTTTATAATCATGAAGTAGCAAACAAGCAAGCAGTCCGTCCACCTGATAAGTGGTTAATACCGTTCATGGACATTTGTAAGCAACTTTATATAGAACATAGGTTTTATCTGAAGTCAATCACAGATGCGTTGCTACTCTCGAGGACTATGACGGTCGCCTCATATAAAAGTGTGCCGGGAACCACACCCTTCTAACGAAACGCAATGAATGCTTCACGCTAGAAATATGTGTGGCGGTGGTACCTCCCTGGTCGAACTACTAGTTACCTTTATAAAGTACTTATATCGTTCCGATAATAAGATAACGATGTAAGTTCCTTACATCGTTATCTTCTTTACATCCTTCAGACCAATACACAGCAACACTTAAAACTGGTGTTATTATGTAAAAATAAAGTAGCGGTGTTGCTGCCGGAGTCCAACCTCGAAGAGTATATTTCAGAATTGTACAATTACATATAAAAACGATTGCAATTACATTTTTTTTAAAGTGGGTAATCCTCATGGACACCCAGCCACTCGGAGCAGCAGCTGGGTTACGCCGGACTCACCAGCTACCCACTATGTTTTCTCCTACTGTACGGCGGGAACACGGGCATTCATTAGCGAATCCGCAGGTGCTGCTCCCGCAGCCCCCCTCCCCCCCGCCCCTCGTGGAACATGAAGCTTCCCTCCAACAGCAAGTTTTTTTTTTATTTTTTATACGTAAACCTAACGATAAGGCAGACGGGCTACCTGATGGAAAGTAGTCACCGTCGCCTATGGACACTTGCAACACCAGAGGAGTCGCCAATGCATCGCCGGCTTTGAAGGAGAGCTCTTTTCGCACCTTTTTTGAAGAGCCCCATGTCATAACACTCCGGGAATACCTCAGAAGGAAGCTCGTTCCACATCTTGCGCCAGAAAACACAAAGGCGTGCTTTACCTCCAAAGCCCCCATCCGCAGAGCAACGGACCAACCCCGAGACCGTCACCCATTTAGTTTAATGAGTGATTGTTGTATTTTTAAAGTTATTTTTGAATTAGTTGATTCGTTAATAAACCTCAAAATGGGTAGGAAAAAGACTATTAGTGTAGAAGAAAGGACTCTTATATTCAAAATATGCATTTTTTTAACAAAAGAATATGCATGAGGTCAGTATTCCTGTCTCCCAAGTGGAAAATCGAGTGTGTGCTGCAACAGGCATCAGTCTCTTACACAAATAAAAAAAAGAAAGTAAATATTCCGTCTGCGAATATATTAAACACATGAAAGTGCTTTAACAAATACACGACTATTGAACATACACCACTATGGCGTATGTTTTAATAATGGCATACCTACATACTCTTGGTATTTGGTAATAGAATATACTTCGTATCGGAATGGGAAATCCCTAGTTCTAATGACGTTTCAACTGTCATGCGCCTAATTGTTTTGGTCGAGTTAGTATAGTTATTACAAGAAGCAATTGATAAGTTCTTAAGCAGTCGGCTTTATAGCCTATATAGGTGTATATATAGACTATAAAAATACATTTAACGAAAACTTTAATCAAAAAGTTACTTAATTAAGCATAGCTTTTTCAAAATTGCGCTATAACAGTTTGGGCCACATATTATGCCGCTGAGTATATTTAAATTTTTAACAATGATACTATTTTTATTTTAAGGATATAAATCGTTTTGCATTAATAACCACGCGATTTAAATCTCATAAATGTAGTTAAACATTCAGTTTTAGCTCAAAAGAGGCCATTATAAATCCTTGGTGGCTACACCGTGGTTAATTTCATTTTCATTTAATTTAAATTTTAACTTCAATAATTACATAATACATGCTCTCGTACAATTGAGATTATCATCACTAAAGTGCGGAAAAAATTTTTTTTAACAAAACATACAACCGACTTCCATGCCACAAAATAGTAAAAAATAATTTAAATTTATGTTAGTTTAGAATACACTCAGTACTTAGTACATAGTCCCGAAGTCGGCGCTCAACATATTTCGCTGTATTACGATGAGGCAACTATGTCCTATATGAGCGCCGACTTCAGAACTATGTACTAAGTACTGAGCATCGTCCCTGTAGTTCCGGTATCAGAATAGGGCTACGGCATCCCCTGCCTGTCGTAAGAGGCGACTAAAAGAAGCTTCCGGGGTTGCAGGCGGCTAGAGTGGGAGCTCGAACCGTTCGGTCCGGCGATCCCGGGAAGGATGGCGGTATATGTGGTCGCGAACCGTCGTACAGACTAGACGGAGCGGTGGGCCCAGCTGCCCATCTGGGAGGAGCCCGATGGGGCAACGCGCTCAGAGGATTCCGGTTGCGGTCGGACCGAGTTCCCGGTGTCCTCTTTATAGCGCCGAGGACGGCCCCCCCGGGGGGGGGGGGGTTTAGTGCGGTAAAAATCCCACATAACCCTGCGTCGCTCCCACGGCGTCGGGTACTTTTGAAGGTTTCCCCCTCGAAAACAAAAAAAAAAAAAGACTAGACGGAGCGGTGGGCCCAGCCGCCCATCTGGGAGAAGCCCGACAGGGCAACGCGCTCAGAGGATTCCGGTTGCAGTCGGGCCGAGTTCCCGGAGTCCTCTTTATAGCGCCGAGGACGGCCACCGGGGAGGTTTTAGTGCGGTAAAAATCCCAAATAACCCTGCGTCGCTCCCACGGCGTCGGATGCATTTTGAAGGTTTCCCCCTCGAGAAAAAAAAAGTATTGAGCATGTTCTAAACTAATAATTAAAAAATAAATTTAAATTATTTTTTACTCTTTTGTGGCATGTAAGTCGGTTATATTTTTTGTTATTTTTTTATCATCAAAACATTATGGGTATGTGAAAAGTAATGAGTACAACATTTTTATATTGATGGCCCGGTTACCATACCGGTTTGACGCGCAATGGGTCCCGGGTTCGATTCCCGGCCAGACTGGTATCTGAATAATGAGTTTAGATTCATGTTCTGGGTCTGGGTGTTTGTGTATTCGTCTTGTGTGTGTTCATGGTACCCACGAGACAGGTAAAAATCCTAGTGTGGGGCTATGACTGTAGAAAGCGTATATTAGGTACCTTTTTGGCGCAAAATCCAAATTAGCGTTAAATTAACTAATTTATTACAAAAATTAAAAAAGCGTTTTAAATTGATTCGTTTCAAGCGGTCAGTTTTTTTGAGGCCTACAGAGGCACTTACAAATTGTCTGCTACATTTTTTTTCTTAGACTACCACCGGTTTGGGGAATTGTACGTTACATATTTTACATTTATTGTAATTTATTGTAATATATCGTCAACCCATTATTGTCCCACTGCTGGGCACGGGTCTTCTCTCAGAATGAGAGTTTTAGGCCATAGTCCACCGCGCTGGCCAAGTGCGAATTGGTTGACTTCACACACCACCGGGATTTTTTTAAGCACTATCGGCTAGGTTTCCTCATGATGTCCTTGTAATTCCGGGACCAGAATAGGACTACGGTACCCTCTGCCCGTCGTAAGAGGCGACTAAAAGGGGCTTCCGGGGTTGGGGGCGGGAAGAGTGGGAGCTCGAACCGTCCGGCGAAGCGACCCCGGGAAGGACGGCGGCATGTGTGGTTGTATGCTGCCGTAAAAACCAGAAGGTGCGGTGAGCAGTTCACGCCCACCAGAGTAGAGTTCGATGGGGCATACGCTGAGGACACCGGCGGCGCTCAATTGGAGTTCCCGGAGTCCTCTTCGCAGCGTCGAGGTCAGCCACTGGGGGGGTTTTAGTGCCGTAAGAATCCCACAATTTTGAAAGTTTCCCCCTCGAAAACAAAAAAAAAAGGTTTCCTCACGATGTTTTCCTTCACCGAAAAGCAGTGATAATTAATTTCTAATACGCACATAAATCAGTGGTGCGTGGGTTTGAACCTCGGACCTCCCGATTGAAGCAAGTTTCAACCATTAGGATATCACTGCTTATTGTAATATATTACAATAATATTATTAAAATACCACTATGACTGGCATATCTATTTTGACGTCAATCTTTTTGTTTAGAACTTTTTTCTATACATCATAGCTTATCAACAATCTTGAATTACATTTTATTACAAAGATGCTAACACTAATTCTCATATTTTTTGTGCTAATTAATTTTACTTTTTATATTTATGGACCATAATATTGAGGGTATAGAAATCTTTATTTCTCACAAGAATTAATACATAATTCACTTAAATGAGAATTTACAATATTATTTTACACTAGTTGACCCGGCGAACACCGCCTAAATAATGTTAACTTTTTTAATTAGGGATGACTGAGAGTGTTATAAACGTAAGAGTAGACAAATATAATCAGAAAGCTTCGGCTACTGCTAAGCTATCGGGAGTTACACATGTTATTGTGAGTCAACCATAAAAGATATACATATGCTCTCGTGGAATATTTTTTATATAATTTTAAGTAGAATATTTCCGTCATTCATGATTTCTGTGACCATTAAGGTTGCACACGCGACAGAAGCTTAAAAATTGGAGTAACTTCTCCCGTTTTCCTGACATTTCCCTTTACTGCTCTGCTCCTATTGATTGTAGCGTGATGAAATGTATACTATAACCAGCTCAGGAGTATAAGAATAATAGTACCAAATTTCGGTAAAATCCATCGAGTAGTTTTTGTTTCTATAACGGTTATACAAACAGACAGACAGACGGACAGACAGACAGACAAAAATTTTACTGATTGTATTTTTGGCATCAGTATCGATCCCTAATCACCCCCTGATACTTATTTTATAAATATATTTCATGTACAGAATTGACCTCTCTACAGATTTATTATAAGTATACATTATTACGTATCTTTAGCCAGTGTCGTGTTGCTGACAATTTTTTTTCAATTTTTGCTTAAAACTATTTATTGATACTATTACGTAACTTATTGTAAAATTGTGCCCCTTCAAACATTATATTTCTTTTTCCATATAATATTGGCGGTTTATTGAGGACTAATATCCCTCTGCTTTTTGTAAAAAAAATATGATAATTTGTTGCAAAATTTATTTCTGAATGTATTGTGTTTGTCAATTTTTGTGTACAAGTGTGCAAGTTTTAAAGGTATATGTTTGTTTGATGTTAAATGATTTGGTAATATTGAAGGTTTTTATGTGAGGAATGAACATGCAGTCCATCGAATGGTAACTGCCATATAGGACCTCCGAGGATTACGCTGGAAAGCCTTATGCCTTGCCTTGCCTACACCAAGCGGTATTCACCAGGTGGTAGAGCCAGGGTAGTTCGACCGGGGAAGTAGGGTAGACCGGGGTCAGTTGAAACAATTTGCCTTTAATTGCTCAAAGTTTTTGGGATTTTCATCCCAAAAACTTTGTAAGATGCATAGTCATTTGTCTTTAAATTAACACCAATATCAATAGCTTAGATAGAACAGGTTGCTGGCAAAATGATATTTTATTGAGTGTGTCGAATTGTTACAACCGACCCCATGCAAGGGGCGGTTGATACATCAATGATGGGCGGTTTCAACATTCGAAATAAAAAATATGGTTTTTATTAATTTTAAATACTGAAATGTTAGTATAACAAATAGACAATGTTAATCAGGCTTTCACATCGCTCGTAGGACCGATAACCGATGGGGAAGGAAGGTCCTCGATCGGCGACCACGTTTAGGCAAAAGGAGCACAGGTCGCCCCTTCACCAGGTGGACCGATGACTTAAAGAAGACAGCGGGAAACCGTTGGATGCAGAAGGCACAGGACCGGTTGGAGTGCCGTCATTTAGGGGAGGCCTATGTCCAGCAGTGGACCTCAAAGGGCTGATGGATGGATGGAATCAGGCTTTAGGCAAGCTTGTAGATTGAGCAGCGCTTACAGCTAGTTCAGGATTATTGAAAGAACAAATTCATTCCTCTCCAGCCATTTTCCAGCCAAGTAAAAGGCGCGTTTAAATCTACCTAAGTGTAGCGGTCGTAGGGACGTCCCTTGAAAACTCGTGGAAGCTCCAAAATTTCAATGTTTAGATCAGTGTCGGAAACACACAAACTCAAATGCAAAACAAGGTGTATATTTTGATTTGTTAAAATAGATAAGTTTTTGTCACGATTAATTCATCGCTTCCTATCTCATTAAACGGATCTTAACTGCTTGTAACGCTGCTGCTATGGATTGGCGTGATAACATAAAGATATTATTTATTACTTAGCGGGTACTCACGATATGCGGTTTTCGAATTCCTTAAGAATTATTTCTGCCGATATTTCGACCTAATTCAACCCAAAACAATTCTCAACGAATTCAAAAACCACATATCGTGAGTGCCCGTTACGTATTAAAATTTATTAATTCCGTGTTAAATGTTAGTTTATAATCATATAATCATTGTAGCGACCTCCCGCGACTCGCCAAGAGATGGCGCTACCTAGTATTCTGAAACACCCTATCGAAGTATTTTCAATACCCTGCATATATACAAGTTTCGAACAACGAGTGTCGGAGCACGGCCGCTCCCCAGGCATGATCACCTAGCCTGGCAGGATATCTCCCGCTAAATCATACTCTTGCTAAAGAAACTGCTTTTGTCCTCAACCCATTATTGTCCAACTCCTGGGTACAGGTCCAGGTCGTCCCTGTAGTTCCGAGATCAGAATAGGGCTACCGCATGCCCTGCCTGTCGTAGGAGACGACTAAAAGAGGCTTCCGGGGGTTATGGGCAGCTAGAGTGGGAGATCGAAGCGTTCGGTCAGACGACCCCGGGAAGGACAGCGGTATGTGTGGTTGCAGACCGTCGTGAAGACTAAACGGAGCGGTGGACCCAGCCGCCCATCTGGGAGGAGCCCGATGGGGCAACACGTTCAGAGGATTCGGTTGCGTTCTTTTGGAAGCCCCGAAGTTCTATTTGTAGCGCCGAGGACGCCCACCCGAGGGGGGAGTACCACCGCCACACCTATCTCTAGCGTAATACATTTCTTCCGTTTCGTTAGAAGGGTGTGGTTGCCGGCACACTTTCACATGAGGCGATCATCATAGTCCTCGGGAGTAGCAACGCATGATTGACTTCAGATGGAACCCATGTTCTGTATGAAGTTGATTACAGATGTCCATACGGCAGTGACCACTTACCATCAGGTAGACTGCACGCTCGTTTGCTATTTCAGTCAGATAAAAAAATATATATGCGACATCAATATCTTCATAGATGGTGTGGGCGACTATGGGTCTCGTGCAAAATAACAAATCTTGGTGTCAATTCTCTTGATATAATTATTACAAAGACTTTTATCACAAATACAGCACCGAATACATTCAATAGTAATTAATTTTATAAAAGACTGAAACGGAGAGATAGTTCCGTGTTGTCGCTTTTGAGTGACGTTCACAATAAAGTGTCTGCCACCCTCGGCTGACTTCACGACTCTGCCAAGACGCGACGATGTGAAGTTAGCACCGCTCGACGCGCCTTTCCGCTTCGATTCAAAATAACCGAATCCGACATATATATTACGATCTACTTTATACCAATCTCTTACAACGTTACTACGACGAAGTCGACCTCGCTTCCCTAGTCGCCGTCCGTAACAGTTTTTGTTGGCGCGTCCTATTTTCGTCTAGTTTTTGCGATAATTAGCAACTACGACTAATGATTAAACAGGTCCTAATTAATCGGACCTTCGAAAAGGTCGTTTTTTAACAAATACGTGAAATAATGGATTCATTTGAAATAGAAAAGTAAACTTAATGGCCAAGAAACTGTTTATTTTCCTTGCAATAAAAACCGCTTGTATTTAAGGCAATCTTGGTCTTCGGGTAGAAGAAGGGGTCCTCACGCCCTTCTTCTACCCCCATTGGTACAGGATACGGGGTATCCTGAGCCACAGTAACAAGCCTCGAGGTGGCGCGCGCGGTGTTCCCGTGCGCATCTCAAAATCGGTGGGATGGAGAAACTCCAGCTCCATCCCAAAAAGAGAAGGGCCCTGACGTGGGCCGACGTCGTCGGGACCGCGGTAGAATGCTACTAGCGCACCCGCAGTCCCGGCAAAGGGCGTATAGAGGAACACCGTGGGGTTTTAGCCGGTAGGAGTCCGGCATCTGCTCAGCTCACCTCAGCTGACCCCGCACAGAGAGGAACCCATGATGGGTTTCCCCACGTATAAAAAAAAAATGGTCCTCGGGAGTAGCAACGCATCTATGATTGACGTCAGACTGAACCCATGTTCTTGAAGTTGCTTACAGATGTCCATGGGCGACAGTTTGCTCTTACCATCAGGTGGATTGCATGTTCATTTGGAGCAGTGATAGCCTAATGCTTGAAACTTGCCCTCTCGATCGGGAGATCCGTGGTTCAAACCCAGGCAACCACAGAATTTTCTAAAAATATATGCGTATTAGAAATTAATTATCACTGCTTTTCAGTGAAGGAAAACATCGTGAGGAAACCTACACACCCGAGAGTTTTGTAAAAAAAAGTTCTCGGAGGTGTGTGAAGTCCACCAATTCGCACTTGGCCAGCGCGGTGGACTATGGCCTAAACTCTCTCATTCTGAGAGAAGACCCGTGTCCAGCAGTGGGACAATAATGGGTTGACGAGAGAGCATGCTTATTTGCTTACCCGTTATATATAAAAATTGTATCAATTCCGCGATAAATTTATTCAAAAATCCAAAGTATATATCAATAAAAACAACTTAATGCATAAAACTAACATTATGTTTTACATAAATATTCGGTTTCCGTATGTTTATGTTTTCAAAACTCAAAAATAAAGTAATGGAAGTTTCCAGTACATTGCATAAATTTTGAAAAACGCGGTTGGTGCACTAAGTTAAAGTAGAAATGTTGTAAATTGGTACAAGGGGCGTATCATTAAGTATTAAGTATTTAAAGCTTATCTATATACAGCGACAACATAGCCTATAGACACCTCATGTCTTCATTTCTACTAAGAAACATTTCAGTCAAAGCACTGAGGTATGCGGGGCGGGGGAACGGTAAAAGAAAGCATTGCAATTGGTCGATTCAAGATCGCAATAGATCATAAATTACAATTAGTGATGGGAATTAGGAAATTATTATAATTAATTATATTATTTAATTATTGGAATTACAATTAGGCTGTGTTGTCGTTGTCTATATATTATTACGTGAAGAAAATTTGTAGTTCGTTTTAAGATAACTGCCGCGGACGGAGGAGTATGGAATTACGCACGGCTATAGTTGATGTAGAGAAGGATTGCGCAATGCTAATATTTTTTTCAAATAATGCATAATACATACATACTCAACTAAAACACATTACACTCACTACCTTGCATTTGACAAAAACACATACATAATATACGAAATAGTCAATGAACATTCAATGTCTTACTATGAAAACACATAACAAAAATGTCAGATGTCTTTGTCAAAATACCCGCTATTGCTTTTAAATGCAGCTTAGTTATTAAACCTGTTTTTACCGACAATTATTTAAATTAGAGACAATTTATTTTAATTAGTGAAATATTGGTGCTACTTTGGACAATATGAAGTTAAGTTTTTTTATTTAAATTACGGTCGAATTTCGACCGTTGTGACGGGTGACTAGTTTAATTAAAAATCATCAACTCTACCATATCCAAAGTTTGTTTCTTTACAAGACTGAGCAAACGGGCATGCAGTCCAGAGGATGGTAAGTGGTCACCTCCATGGACATATTTTTATAAGATTGAAGCAGCAAACGAGCATGCAGTCCACCTGATGGTAAGTGGTCACTCCCGCCCATGGACATCTGTAAGCAACTTCATACAGAACATGGGGTTCTATCTGAAGTCAATCACAGATGCGTTGCTGCTCCCAAGGACTATGATGGTCGCCTCAAGTGAAAGTGTGCCGGCAACCACACCCTTCCATCGAAACGCAAAAACTGCTCCACGCTAGAAATAGGTATGGCGGTGGTACTTCCCCGGGCGAACTACACAGGTTCTACCACCAATAAACATCTTTCAGCAATTTCATATAGCACGCAGCTTCTATCTGAAGTCAAACTCATATGCATTGCTACTCTCGAGGACTAACATGGTCACTAACATAAAAGTGTGGCGGCAACCACATCCTCCCATGGAAACGCAAGATCTTACGCTACAAATAAGTGCTGAAGTTTCTGTAGTCCTTGAAGGTAGGACCGGTCTACTACGGCGATCTCGTCTCATCCAACTTTTACAGGTGGTAGAACCTGTGTAGTTCGACCGGGGAGGTACCACCGCCACACCTATTTCTAGCGTGAAGCATTTTTTGCCTTTCAATGGAAGGGTGTGGTTGCCGGTACACTTTTATATGAGGCGACCATCTTAGTCCTCGGGAGTAGCAACACATCTGTGATTGACTTCAGATAGAACCCATGTTCTGTATGAAGTTGATTACAGATGTCCATGGGCGGCAGTGACCACTTACCATCAGGTGGACTGCATGCTCATTTGCTACTTCAGTAAAATAAAATAAAAAATACAAGGCTAACTTTAGTAGACTGTGTACTTTCGCCCGGAGATTCTGTACCCGTGGCGGTCCTCCACAGTTCGGTTTGCACGCTCGTTTTTGCGATGGACGTGCAAGATGTGAAATGAGCTTCCTTCTGAGGTATTCCCGGGCGTTATGACATGGGGTTCTTCAAAAAAGGTGCGAAAAGAGCTCTCCTTCAAAGCCGACGATGCATTGGCAATTCCTCTGATGATGCAAATGTCCATAGGCGACGGTGACCACTTTCCATTAGGTAGCCCGCCTGCCTTATCGCCAGGTACAATTATAAAAAAAAGATGGCATTTCGATAGGCAGGGAACGAGAAGACAGGGCACGCGCGGCCGGCGTCCAAGGCTGTGGAGTGGCGTCCATCCCGAAGCGGGTGAGCGGCGCGGGGACCAGCTCAGAATGAGCGGCTCGTTATGAACTTTGTAGGGAGATCAAGAAGCACGCTGGGAACAGTGTGGAGTAACGGAGTACCGGAAGGTTGATAGGGCCATGGGAAGGTGGTGGGTGAGTCCTTGAAGTATTTAATTTGACATAAATACAGGTTAGTGAACCTAAATTTATTATGCTCGGCTGGACCCAAAATGATTAAATTACTTGGACGTGCTCTTTGAGGTAAAATCTGTCCCATATACGTGATCTATAGGGTTGTCAAAAACCTTTTATCTAATTCGATCCGCGTGGCGGTGCGACATACCAGTGTGACACCCTTTGGGTTCCGGATTCGATTCCCGACCAGACACACACGCACGCTCATTCTACACTCATAGCCCACACTAGGATTTTCTCCTATGTCGTGGGTACCATTGACACACACAAGACAAATACAAACACCCAGACCCAGAACATGAATCTAAACTCATCGTTCAGATACCTGTCTGGCCGGGAATCGAACCCGGAGCGTCTTCAATGAGGTAGGAATGACAGGTGTCTGAATGAGGAGTTTAAATTCCTGTTCTGGTTCTAGGTGTTTGTGATAACGTCTTTGTATGTGTCCATGGTACCCACGACATAGGAGAAAATCCTACTGTGGGGCTATGAGTGTAGAAAGCGTTTTTAAGCTTTAATTTGAAAGGTTGTCGAAAGGCTTGCGACTAATTAATATTCTTAATAAAGGAATTTACCAACAAAGTTATTAACGCTAGCGAATTTCAAAACGCATTCGTACATTAAACCACATTTTAGCAGTTAAATGGATTGAGACAGAAGCAGGTCAAAATTAGTTAAGCCAAAACTACTATTAGGATGGCTTTCCATCAAAGTTAGTGAAGTAGCGAAGCTATAGATGTGCACCATCTTTTCTATAAATGTTTGAAGTAGCAAACTTCATCTTGCAAACCTTGCCCAGGGACTGCGATGGTGATATTTTTTTATGGTAGTGTTTTTGTTTATATTCAACTGCATCCGCAACTTCTATCGAGGCTCTTCGTTAGAGTTCCCCGGAAAATGCCGGGCCGCCCTCGACGCTAAAAAGAGGACTCTGGGATTTCCAAAGGAACGCAATCGGAATCCTCTGAGCGCGTTGCCCCATCGGGCTCCTCCCAGATGGGCGTCTAAGCCCACCGCTCCGTCTAGTCTTTACAACGGTATGTGACCACACATACCGCGGTCCTTCCCGGATCGCCTGGTTGGACGGTTCAAGCTCCCACTCTAGCCACCTGCAACCCCGGAAGCCCCTTTAGTCGCCTCTTACGACAGGCAGGGGATACCGTAGCCCTATTCTGATCCCGGAACTACAGGGACGAGACAGGATCTACATATAGGATCATTTGATTTTTATTATTTAGCCACTGTTTTTGACGATCCTCGTGGCGGAGCGGTCACCATACCGGTCTGATACGCAATGGGTTCTGGGTTATATTCCTGGCCAGACAGATTACTAAATGATGAATAAGTTTCTGTTCTCAGTCTTGTGTTGCATTCATCCTCGTTTATAATTGCACCCACGATGTACGAGAAAATCCTAGTGTGGTTATACGTATAGAAAGCGTTATTTATCGCGTTTTTAATGATTAAGCTCAGCTACCGGTGTAGGTATAGCCTATGAAGAATGTGAGCTAAGTATTGGAGCTACGGTGAGCTAAAACGCGACGAATATAACGTTTCATACTATACAGTTTTCATGGCGCATCTTAATAATAATAATAAAAAATAAAAATGTGTGCGTGTACTAGCGTACACTCGTAAGAAGTGAAACTTCTTTATGACGTTATTTTTCAAAAAATAATTTACTATATGCAACTTTACAGAAATTGGTTAAATAAAGTTAAATTAGATAAAGTTTAATAAAAGGCTTTTATTGAACTTTATCTAATAATCTAATCTATAATAATCTATCTAATATCAAGCGTGGTAGAGATAAGAAAAAGATGGCGCGTAACGGAAAAAAAAGATGGCGCGTAACAGAAAAAGATGGCGCGTAACGAAAAAATGTTACACTAAATTTTTTTCCAACCCCGATAAAGAAGTTTCACTTCAATAATAACAAGATAGATTTATTGCCTTAGAATATTACAATAATAACTAGATACATAAGAACTTAACGCTAAACATAGGCAAAAGGATAGGACTCAGCTTTCGCTACCATGAGATTGGAGTCCCGTATACTGATTTTCAGTCCCTCCTATCTTCCTCAGATCTTACGTGGAGCAAGATCTTACTCGCTTAGCTTAGCTTCTACTTTGCACATCGCTTAGTTACCAGCCATATTTCCGGTGGAAAATAAACTTTATTTATGCCTATAAAACGGGTGTAAGTCTGATTTTAGCCAATAACAAACAGACGACCGTTTTTTTAAATTTGACTACCAAAACCCGCAATTCAATTCGCACAAACTATTAATTGCATATTTGAGAACCTCTACCTCCGGGAGGGGGGGGGGGGGGGGAAAGAACTGAGTTTCTTTGAGCTTTCATCAAATTTGGTATATATACAAAAAAACTTTCAACCCCTATTTTATCGTTTTAGGGGTTGATTTTCCAAAATTGGTGAAACAGATTATCCATTATATCGAAGTAGAAACATGATGCAAAAATGCAAGTTCTAATCACAGTAGGTACTTTGGGTTCGTCCCTGTAATTCCGGGATCAAAATAGGGCAACGGTATCCTCTGCCTGTCGTAAAAGGCGATTAAAAGGAGTTTCTGGGGTTGCGGGCGGTAAGAGTGGGAGCTCGGGTGTCCAGCCAAGTGACCCCACGAAGGACGTTGGCTTGTGTGGCTGCATGTGTTGTAAACACCGAGAGACACAGTGAGCATCAATCGGCCACCTGGGAAGGGCCCAAAAGGGGCATTGCGCTCGGAGGACTCCGGTTGAGGTCGTTTAGAGATCCCAGAGTTCTCTTTATAGCGCTGAGGACGGCCACCGGGGGGGAGTTTTAGTGAGCTAAAAATCCCACATAACCCAGCATTGCTCCCACGGCGTTGGGTACCTTTTGAAGATTTCCCCTCGAAAAAAAAAAGGTACTTTGGGTTGTCAGTGAATATGCTAGTATTATGACAGTTTTTTCTTTCTATACATATAGATTTTTAATAAAGACAATAATCAGACTTACACTCGTTTTCAGTTAAAGATTTTGTAAAATATGAATTGGAATTTCGAATACAATTTCGATTATTAAAGGTAATTCTTGTTTTGGAAATAATAAAACTTGATATTTGGAATGCTATTATTACATTTAATGAATTACTGACAGTTCTGTGGCGTTCAATAACGCCACAGAACTTCAGTCGCCTCTTACGACTAAGAGGCGACTGAAAAGGACTTCCGGGGTTGCGGGCGGTAAGAGTGGGAGCTCGAACCGTCCTGCCAAGCGACCCCGTGTAGGACGACGGCATGTGTGGCCACATGCTATCGTAAACACCAGGGAGGCGCACTGAGTACAATGCTCACTGGGAAGAGCCCGAAGAGAGCATCGCGCTCGGAGGACACCGGCAGCGGTCCGTTGGAGATCCCGGTGTCCTCCACAGAGAGTCGAGGATGGCCACCACCAGGGTTTAGTGCGGTAAAAATCCCACATAACCCTGCGTCGCTCCCACGGCGTCGGGTACCTTTTGAAGGTTTCCCCCGCGAAAAAAAAAGGCTATCACTGCTCTAATATTAATAAATATAATATTATTATGAGTGAATTCCAACCAGACGAATAGTATCCGACAAGCACGTACGATATTATACAATAAAATAATTTGTTATATAACGGACGAAGAAGTAAGTGGACCAAGGTTGTGAAGTATTGTCAAATTTGTAACGCGCTTCAAATAATACTGAATCAATGTTAGAAACGCGAATAAAAAGTTGTATTATTAAACTATATAAATCAGCCCTTATGAGGCATTTTGAGGTACAAAGGGCCCTTGTATCTTGTAGTTCCGGGATCAGAATAGGCTACGGTACCCCCTGCCTGTCGTAGGAGGCGACTAAAAATATGCATAATTCATTGCACAGTAAGTGGGCGTAGGAATAATGCATATTTTTTGTTCTCGTGGGGGTACTTATAATAAAAAATAAAAAATATTACTTTAAAGTTCCCTAAACAATCCATACGATTAGCAGTGAAGAATTTTCCCATTTTTTTTATCTGACTGAAGTAGCAAACGAGCAAGCAGTCCACCTGATGGTAAGTGGTCATTGCCGGCCTGCTACATATGTAAGCAACTCCATACAGAACATGGGTTCCATCTGAAGTCAATCACAGATGCTATTCTCTGGACTATGCAGTCGCCTCATGTGAAAGTGTGCCGGCAAACACACCCTTCTGTGGAAGCGCAAGAAATGCTTCACGCTAGAAATAGGTGTGGCGGTGGTACTTCCCCGGTCGAACTACACTGGTTCTACCACCTTGTATTGTTCCTTGTAGTTATCAGGATAGTGCTACGGTATCCCCTGTCTGTCGTAAGAGGCAACTAAAAGGGCGTGGTTGCGCGCGGTAAGAGTGGGAGCTCGAACCGTCCAGCCAGGCGATCTCGGGAAGGACGGCGGTATGTGTGGTCGCAAACCGTCGTAAAGACCAGATGGTAAGATGGACGCGCTCAGAGGACTCCGGTCGCATTCTTTTACAGATTCCGGAGTCCTGAGGACCTGAGACCGGTATGGTAACCGCTCCGCCACGCGGGTCGTCAATGTTCGCATCAACCCATTATTGGCCCACTGCTGGGCACGGGTCTTCTCCCAGAATGAGAGAGTTTAGGCCATAGTCCACCGCGTTGGCCAAGTGCGAATTGGTGGATTTCACACACCTCCTAGAACTTTTTTTTTTTTAAGAACTCTCGGGTGTGTAGGTTTCCTCACCTTTCCGAGGTTTCCGATGTTTTCCTTCACCGAAAAGCAGTGATAATTAATTTCTAATACGCACATAAATCATTGGTGCGTGCCTAGATTTGAACCTCGGACCTCCCGATCGAGAGGGCAAGTTTCAACCATTAGGCTATCACTGCTGCCATTCGTCAATGTTACGTAAGTACAATAAAAAATGTTTTTTCTTCGTAACAATATTTATAGCAAGAGTATAAAAACGTATTATTATCTTATGTGCCAAAAAACTATAGTAGATGTATTAAATTGATACATAATGAAATATTTATACATATCTCATTCAAAAAATGAGTCATAAAATATGAAAACATTTTTGAAAAATTAAAAACATGATTACCTAATTGGTTAATCATTTATGTTGCTCTTATTAATAATTTTAATGACTCGCATTATTTTTGTTACAAATATACGTGTGTGGTATATTATAGTATGATTATTTTGTCTCCAAAATAAATAAAAAAGATAAAACAATCCTGACAAGTGTAAAGCAAAGTTTTTTTTTTATCTGACTGAAGTGGCAAACGAGCATGCAGTCCGCCTGATGGTAAGTGGTCACTGCCGCCCATGGACATCTGTAGTGAACTTCATACAGCATTTGATAGCGTGATTCAGAACTTGCTCATGAATTTTACTAACGCTATCTATTAACAACGTTTGGAACTATTAAATATTCATCAACTAATAAAACATCGATATTCTTATGGGAATGAGAGAGCGCGGTAAAAAGTAATAAAACATCCTGTATTTGACCTAATACCGAATAATAAAAAATATCATAATAAAATGGCTGTTGTAATGTATTGAACGAAAATAAACACTTATGAAATATATTGGATTATTGTCCTTTATATTATTTACTAGCTCGAGTCCGCAGTTTCAAATGCAAATCTTTAAATTGTAATAATTTTTGATACGACCAGTGATAGCCTAGTGGTTGAAACTTGCCCTCTCGATCGGGAGGTCCGAGGTTCAAACCCAGGCACGCACCACTGATTTATGTGCGTATTAAAAATTATTTATCACTGCTTTGCGGCGAAGGAAAACATCGAGGGAAACCTACACACCCGAGAGTTCATTAAAAAAATGTTCTCGGAGGTGTGTGAAGTCCACCAATTCGCACTTGGCCAGCGCGGTGGACCTAAAACTCTCTCATTCTGAGAGAAGACTCGTGCCCAGCAGTGGGTCAATAATGGGTTGTACTCCATATTATTAATTATATACAGTTCTTTTACTTATAGATTATAAATATATTATAAATTAATAATTATTATATTATATATTAATAAATTATTATTATAAATTAGCGACAAAAGTAAATCATCTTAATACGTTGATCTAAAATATAAATACGGCCTAGTTTGAATTTTTAATTAACAAGCAGTTACAATATGCAAATTATTTTCAAAATTGGTTACGATTTTTTTCAATGTCACGTGTTGTAACCGGGACTTGAACCTGCTACCAACGGAAGTACGTATAAAAGTGAAAGTGCTAATCAATATTCCACTTACAGACCTCAGCGACCGTATCTTATGTCAACCCTATATTGTACTGGGCATGGGTCTTCTCTGAGAATGAGAGTTTTCAGGCCAGAGTCTACCACGCTGGCTAAGTGCTAATTGGTAGAATTCACACACCTTCGAGAATAAAAAAAGACGTGTGGCACTCGGGGACTGCCGCGGTAAAGCTATTGCATAGCATTTTGTATCAACTTATGCAATTATAATTATTTAATATTTATTTATTTTATTTATGCAGTATTTCTTTTTCTTTGATATTAATTCAAGTTACACTTTTTGAGCGTGCTGACCGATAAGAAAACATTTCTTTTCTTTTATTAAATAAATAAAAAATAAATCAGTAAATCGATTTTATAACCTTAATTAATCGATTCTTTGATTAGTCGACCTCAGATCACATCCCTGATCCAAACATAATGGCGAATATATCTGTCACATGTAAAATGGAAGTAAAATTAGATACTTATTAATTTAAGAAAATTAACTCCAAAGGGATTTTTTCAGGAAATTGGCTAAAATATCTAAAATATTTTAGTTAATTTTTCTATACAAAAATCATTGTGACACAACTCGTTTTTTTTTCGTTACGGAATTTCTGGATTCGGTACCCGCGCTCAAGGCCCTCGATAGAAGCTATGCAATAGCTTAAAAAAAATAACAGAACTCTCAGGTGTGTAGGTTTGCTCACGATGTTTTCTTCGTCGTAAAGCGATAATTAATTTCACATAATTTTAGAAAAATCAGTTCAACCATAAAACTATTTATTTCTACACTCATAGCCCCACTATAGGATTTTATCCTGTGTCGTGGGTACCATGGACACAAGACGAATACACAAACACCCAGACCCAGTCCATGAATCTAAACTCATCATTAAGATAACTGTCTGGCCGGGAATCGAACCCGGGACACATTGCGCGTCCGATCGGTATAGTAACCGCTCCGTCGTCGTCGAATAAATTTCATTTCACCTAATAGAAAAATCTGTACAACCATAAGTTGTACAACGTTTAAAAAAACATTAAATTAAATAATTTAAAAAAACTTGACTGCTAAATATACAATCAATTGAAACAACAGGCAATCAATCGTTACGGTTTTTTGTTTTAATAATTTTACACTGTTAAATTATTAATAACATAATTTGAATTTTAATAAAACAATGACATTAATGTATTAACCTGCATAAATTATGTTTCACGGTTAACATAGTGTAACAGTGGAAAAAAATATATCACATAGACACGTTTATCTGAATGTGACAGATATTAATCTAACTACGGCTAAGTGTGAGTTGGGCTCTCAAAATAGTGTTCATTAGGTTTTATCAACTTACAGGATACGGCCAACTTCTGTATAGCGCTTTGCTAGGCATCTTCAATTCTTGCAGACGAAGGAATTTTACTTTCTGTGGTTCGCATCAACCCATTATTGTCCCACTGCTGGGCAGGGTCTTCTCTCAGAATGAGAGAGTTTAGGCCATAGTCCACCGCGCTGGCCAAGTGCGAATTGGTGGACTTCACACACCTCCGAGATTTTTTTTTTTAAGAACTCTCAGGTGTGTAGGTTTCTTCACAATGTTTTCCTTCACCGAAAAGCAGTGATAATTAATTTCTAATACGCACATAAATCAGTGGTGCGTGCCTGGGTTTGAACCTCGGACCTCCCGATCGAGAGGGCAAGTTTCAACCATTAGGCTATCACTGCTCTCACTGCTTCTGTGGTTAAATTATCGTAAATATAATAATTAAGCAATTTTGAAGTCTACAGCCTTAGTTTATTAAAGGTCTGAGGATTATAGCTCATGTACAATATTATTACGTTTAGTTTTTGCTAACAAATAAAACAAGGAAAGTAAAAAATATGATTATTATTAATGCGCTATACTAATAACTATTTTTAGTATGATTTTAAGATTTAATATTACAGTATAATATTACTTCGAAGATGGTAGAACCAGTGTAGTTCGACCACCGCCACACATATTTCTAGCGTGAAGCATTTCTTGCGTTTCGATGGAAGGGTGTGGTTGCCGGCACACTTTCACATGAGGCGACCATCATAATCCTCGGGAGTAGCAACGCATCTGTGATTGACTTCAAATAGAACCCATGGTCTGTATGAAGTTGATTACAGATGTCAATGAGCGGCAGTGGCCACTTACTTTCAGGTGGACTGCATGCTCGTTTGCTACTTCAGTCAGATAAAAAAAAACAAAGAAAACAAATAATCTTTATTTTGGAATATAATTGTGTGTATATATTTTAGTCGCCTCTTACGACAGGCAGGGGATACCGTAACTAGGGTTGCCACCTGTACTTTATTATAAAGTATTGTACTTTATTCGGGGCAATTGTACTTTATACTTTATGAGGAAAATAAAGTACGCGAAAATACTTTATTTTGTATATCTGGGATTTATAAGTTTGATTATAATCACTTTTGTATAAAACTAAAATTTCTTTAATCACAAGGATTCCGTAGCTACCTTATTTAGAAAATAGTATAACATTTACGTTTGGTGACCTTTTTTAAGAAATATGGGCGTCAAATTATTATCTAATTTTTTTTTGCTCACCATCACCACGCACAGTTCTAAAAGTATCCTAGAGCCAAAAATTAAGTAATAATATAAATAGTACTTTATTTTGAAGCTACGTACTTTTTTCTTTAAACCTTTTTAAGCCAATGCACTTTAATTATTACATATAAAAAAAACGAAAATAAAAATAAAAAATAAAAAAAAATAAAAATAAAAAAAAAATCGTTGAAAAAGAAGGTGGCAACCCTAACCGTTATCCTATTCTGGTCCCGGTACTACAGGGACAAGAATGTTTCTACCTAGTTACCTACCTACCTATCTAGTAAATATACGGGAATTCATGTATATAATTCAGATTTATTATCATTAGAATCCATGGACAACTACACAGAAACTACCCATTTCCTTTGGATTCAAGGCGTTTTGTCATTTTACCACGGAACCTTAAACCGTAACCTTACACCCACTCAAGTTCCGATAAAATAAAATACATAATATAAACCGACAGGCAACATACTTATATGGTTATGTAATTATTTAGTATAAATGTATTTTAGTATCCATTAGAGGTTACCATATGCTTCGGTTTATGCATAATTTTAAACTATTGTATAGCTTTAACGCGGGCTTTGAGCGCGGCGACCAAATTAAGAAATTCCGTAACGAAAAAACCTAACATCCTCCACTCCGCCTACCATGTAGCGCGGCCGAGCGTTCGCTTAATGTATATGTATATAAAGAAAATAGGTTTTCTTTAATTATTTAGTTCTTTTTTTTTAATTTGACATGTCTGTCTAATTTTAAAAGTTCAGAATATATTTTGTGAAGAAAGATAGATTTGGTGGAATAATAAACTTGAAATGTCGTTTCTTATTTTCAAAAGCAACACATTTGTTTATTTTCCAAAACCCTAAGATACAATCTTATATGTATATGGTCAAAGTGCATCAAAAAGTGCATCAAGGAAGTATTCGTCAAAATCATACTGTATTGGATGTGTTAATACAGCCCGAGATTTATATAGGTACTAGCTGTCCCGACAAACGTTGTTTTGCCATATA
Source organism: Spicauda simplicius (assembly GCA_949699795.1). NCBI lineage: Eukaryota > Metazoa > Arthropoda > Insecta > Lepidoptera > Hesperiidae > Spicauda > Spicauda simplicius. The sequence goes on from OX453084.1 coordinate 9,847,690, forward strand.
AAAAATAAAAAAAATGTTAAGGGTGGACAACCCTAAAGGGGTATGAAAAGTAGATGTTGGCCGATTCTCAGACCTACTGAATAAGCATATAAAATTTGGTAAAAATCGGTCAAGCCGTTTCGGAGGAGTATGGCGACTAACATTGTGACACGAGAATTTTACGTTGTACCAAAATTCTTATCTGACATGTTTGAATTTAGTTTTTAACTGACATCAAAAATAATAATCTAAATTAGACTGCATTTTTCCGTACCTGAAAGGTAAAGGGATCCCATTACTACGACTCCGCTGTCAGTCTGTCTATCTTCCTATAACCAGACTGTATCTCATGAACCATGTTACTTAACAGTTAAATTTTAAGTTTTTGAAGTGAAACTTCTTTAGGCGCATGAGGGTAAAATTTTTACAGATGAAACGTCACGCCGGTATGCAACGGAAGTGTCGGAAAAGAGAGAGAGAGTGATCGAGACCGATTGAGAGAGAGTAAGACAGGGCGAACGTAGCATGAGCAACTAGCCGTGGAGTGAGAGTAGGGAGCAAGCGAGTGAGAAAGATTGAGAGAAAAAGTGAGACAGAGCGAACGTCGTATCACGCCTTTTTCCCTTCCTCTTAATCTTGGAAATTTAAAGTTTTAGATTTGTATAAATATAAACAAGATTTATAAATTAGTTCGCCAAAGAAGTTTCACTTCTGACATATGTACTTTGTACGCACGTATGTTTTTTTTTATCTGATTGAAGTAGCAAACGTGCATGCAGTCCACCCTATTGGTCCCTGTCGCCCATGAAGTCGCCCATGAATTGCTATTAATAAGCATTAAGTCCGCCTTTTGTCCATTGTTTGTTTTATGCTCAATAAAGTTTAAATAAATAAAGTCCAGTAAACAAGTTCATATAGTACCTGTAGTTCTATCTAAAGTCAATTACAGATGCGTTGCTACTCCCGAGGACTAAGGTCTGGTGACTAATGGTCGCCTCATATAAAAGTGTGACGCCAACCGCACCCTTCCATCGAAACGCAACAACAGCTTCACGCTAGAAATAGGTGTGGCGGTGGTACTTCCCCGGTCGAACTACACTGGTTCTACCACCTTTATTTTAAATATTACCCAAATATGTATTTAAGGGAGCTTCCTATATAACAAGCGTGATCTTTTTGTCATATTTTATTTAAGCTGCGGGGTTCATAGTTATCTACTATGAACCCCGCAGCTTCGCCCGCGTTTAAAAAATCGATGTATCGACTGTCCCGTGGGAATACGATATTTTCCCACAGTAAAAAGTAGCCTATATGTTAATCCAGAGTATCCGCTAACTCCCTAACAAATTTTATGAAAATCGCTCCAGCCGTTTACACGTAAAGAAGTAACAAACATACACACTCACAAACTTTCGCCTTTATAATATTAGTATGATGGTACAACAATTGTATGAGAGTTCGACTCGCACTTGGCATTTTATTATTTAACATTATTCTTTCATTCATAAATATTTAATCCGAAATTACCAGTTGTTTTTAGAAGTAAAAACCGATTTATCATACGCTCAACAAACCGCTCGTCAAATAAATCGCTTCTCGCTTTCAAAACCCGGTACTTGACACACACCTTTATACAACCTCGTACATTTGGTTAATCATAAGTGGTTCAAATGTTGTCAGATAATTTGATCATTCAATGTCTTAAGTTATATGAATTGATTTTACCTTGGAGGCTTTTTGCAATCGCTTTAGGGTGGTGCGACAATCGCGCGATCTATATTCACTCATATTGATTGATATTGATCAATATCATGTGATCAGTGGTTCTTAACCTTTTGGTGACAGCGGACCATTTGGCAAAATCTGTCGACCCATGGACCACCGGTATGAGGGTATAATTTAAGATATAAATAAATCTGAAAATTAATATGGGGTTATTATTTTTTTAATAAAACACGCGTACATTGATGTTCAAAGCAAACAACATTTTAATGTGCTTTCTGTATACTCTTTACTAATTCGTGATCTCTGGTTCAGTCACGGCTGTCCGCTACTTGACTGTCATTGTGTTGATTTTTTATATTACAATATTTTTGGATGGCGTCTCGGATCAGTTCAGGTGCTTCCAGGGACCATCAGTGGTCCGTGGACCACCGGTTGGGAACCACTGCGTTTGATAGATACTTTTTTTAAGATAAATCCGTAGCGTAGTTTTAAAGATCTAAGCATAAATAGGAACAGACAGCGAGAGCGACTTTGCTTTATACTATGTAGTAAAGTTTAATAAGATAACGAGAGTAAGCAGACACCCTTAATTCCTCACTTAAACTTTTTACCAGCTTACTGGAATTTGAAATGGAACTCTGTGACCAAGAGGTCTTATCAGTTTGACAGGTTTTCAACAGGCATGACTTGAATTAGGTTTATTAAATGTTGGTCAGCCTTGAGTGTCCTTTACCTAAGGCAGCTAACCAAGCTATTACAATTAATACCGATATAACTAACTTTGGTAAGTTTTTTTTTTATATCTGCCTGAAGTAGCAAACGAGCATTCAGTCCACCTGATGGTAAGTGGTCACTGCCGCCCTTGGACATCTGTAATCAACTTTATACAGAACATGGGTGCTATCTGAAGTCAATCACAGATGCGTTGCTAGTCCCGAGGACTATGATGGTCGCGTCATGTGAAAGTGTGCCGGCAACCACACACTTCTATCGAAACGCAAGAACTGCTTCACGCTAGAAATAGGTGTGGCGGTGGTACTTCCCCGGTCGAACTACACTGGTTCTACAACCTTCAAAGTGATTGGTTTTTTGTTGTCCTAAAAAAACATTTACGTAACGACTCGCTTGGTGGTCGTCATACTGGTCTGATACGCATTGGGTTCCGGGTTCGATCTTAAAACTTAAAACACTTTCTACACTAATAGCCCCACAGTAGGATTTTCTGCCATGAACACAAAGACGATCACTCAAACACCCAGACCCAGAACAAGTATCTACCGATCTGGCCGGGAATCGAACCCGGAACCCGCGTCATGGTATCCGCACCACCAAGCGGGTCGTCTAGTAGTGTAGAGTGGGATAAGGGGGGAGACCCCTGCCTCCTTCTTCCTCCCACTTTACACCATATCCCCGGGCGACATGTTTTGGTAGGCAATCTTTTATTTTGACAACCGGCGTGGCGGGGCGGTTACCATCCCGGTCTGACGCGCAATGGGTCCCGGGCTCGATTCCCGGCCAGACAGGTATCTGAATGATGAGTTTAGATTTATATTCTGGGTCTGGGTGTTTGTGTATTCGTCTTGTGTGTCTACTCACAGAGGAGAAAAACTAGTGTGGGGCTATGAGTGTAGAAAGCGTGCTTTTTTATTTATTTAGAGAGCTGCAGAATAATTTGATTCGTTGTGACTTTTTGTTCGCTGATAAAAGGTCGATCAAGGTTTGTATGTCTCTGCCTAACTTCACAAATCTATGTACACATTGGAATTTTGTTTTTGTTACGTTTAGGGCATCCTAAATATACTAGAGAACTACCGCGACGCGACTTTGTTCCCACAAACTTTAATGTAATCTATCCAACCATTGTAGAGAGCAGTGATAGCCTAATGGTTGAAACTTGCCCTCTCGATCGGGAGGTCCGAGGTTCAAACCCAGGCACGCACCAATGATTTATGTGCGTATTAGAAATAAATTATCACTGCTTTTCGGTGAAGGAAAACATCGTGAGGAAACCTATACACCCGAAAGTCCTTAAAAAAAAGTTCTCGGAGGTGTGTGAAGTCCACCAATTCGCACTTGGCCAGCGCGGTGGACTATGGCCTAAACTCTCTCTCTCATTCTGGGAGAAGACCCGTGCCCAGCAGTGGGCCAATAATGGGTTGATGCGATCCAACCATTATACATTTGAGCACCACTCCTGGACATGTCCCTCCCCCTATCCGTAATAAGGATTTGGTCAATAGTAATAGTCAGCAGTGAGTATTGCTGCTATTCCGATAGTAGTCCTAAAAAAATTCTTCCCTGTAGTTCCGGGATCAGAATAGGGCTACGGCATCGGTATATGTGGCAGCGGTATATGTGGTCGCATACCGTCGTAAAGACTAGACGGAGCGGTGGGCCCAGCCACCCATCTAGGAGGAGCCCGATGGGGCAACGCGCTCAGAGGATTCCGGTTGCGGTCGGTCCGAGTTCCCGGAGTCCTCTTTATAGCGCCGAGGACGGCCACCGGGGGGGTTTTAGTGCGGTAAAAATCCCACATAACCCTGCATAACTCCCACGGCGTCGGGTACCTTTTGAAGGTTTCCCCCTCGAGAACAAAAAAAAGGCCTAAAAAATTTAGCGACGACTGCTTTGCGTAAGAGTTCACTGATCATTGTGCGGCGAAGGTGTCCAAGTCTTTCGTAGATATGTTCTTTTATATTGTAAAACATTTTTGAAGTGAAACTTCTTTAGGCGCATGAGGGTAAAATTTTTACAGATGAAACGTCACGCCGGTATGCAACGGAAGTGTCGGAAAAGAGAGAGTGATCGAGACCGATTGAGAGAGAGTAAGACAGGGCGAACGTAGCATGAGCAACTAGCCGTGGAGTGAGAGTAGGGAGCAAGAGAGTGAGAAAGATTGAGAGAAAAAGTAAGACAGAGCGAACGTCGTATCACGTCTTTTTCCCTTCCTCTTAATCTTGAAAATTTAAAGTTTTAGATTTGTATAAATATAAACAAGATTTATAAATTAGTTCGCCAAAGAAGTTTCACTTCTGACATGTGTATTTTTTTTTGTTCTATTTTATTGTCAACTACCTGTACCCGTGGCTCCGCCCGCGTTCATATCAATGTATCACAAAGTTTTTCACAATTCACCCCCTTAGGGGTTGAATTTCATAAAATCCCTTCTTAGTGAGCACTTACGTCCTTAAAAGAACCCGCATGCAAAATTTGAAACTCCTATCACTTGTAGTTTCTGAGATTTCATGATGAGTGATTGAGTGAGTGACCTTTCGCATAAATATATAGATTTTTGACACTTTGAATCACATTACTCAAGTTTTAGCAAAGACGCCATATAATATCAAAATAACCTATATTGCTCAGGGATAATGTAGCATTCTAATGGTGAAAATCGCTTTACTAGTTTTTAAGTTCATTCATGACAAACATACAATAATACAAAGTTTTCCTCTTTATAATATTAGTATAGATATAGATGTAGATAAGTTTCACAGTCACAGAACATGGCCATGTCCTCTCTAATAGGTTTTCGGTGAAATCTATTTCCGAAACCCACGCTACTCCACTGCCTATGAGCACGAAAGCATTATTGTTCTTTAAACTTAATAGTTTTGAATATAGACTTATTTCATCTAACTAGTCGCCCGTAGCATCGGTCGAATTTCTACCGTAATTTAAATTAAAAAACTAAACTTCATTGTCCAAAGTAGTACATTTCTCAAATTCCAGTATTTTTAAATTTTCAAGTAATTTTGAACGCGCCCGTTTAATATAAAAAGAGGTTTAATTATCTAAGCCGCATTTAAAAGCAATAGCGGTATTTTGACAAAGACATCTGACATTTTTGACGTTATGTGTTTTGACGTTGTGTGTTGACGTTGTGACGTTATAGTAAGACATTGAATGTTCTATTTCGTTTACTATGTATGTGTTTGTGACAAATGCACGGTAGTGTGTGTAATGTGTTTTTAGTTGATTTTATGTATGATATATGCATTATTTGAAAAAAATATTAACATTCTGCACTCCTTCTCTACGTCCACTATAACCGTGCAAAATTTCATACTAATCCGTCCGCGGCATATTACTTAAAAATCCGTCACAAGTTTTTGCTTCACGTATTAATATAATAATAATATAAATGTTTTAAACCTGAATGAGGTTTATAATGATATGGTGATATTACAAACATTTTCTCAGATATTTGAGTTCCTGTAACGGTTTGTTGAATGTTGATAGAGTTGAGTGCTGTTCGAGAAACTAAGGGCTCATTTATACTGAAATCCATACTAATATTATAAATGTGAAACTGTTTGTTTGTTCCTCTTTCATGTCGCCACATAGCTATTATATGATATGGTTTATATGTTGGGAGATAGTTATAAGGACGTAGAGTGACGTAGGCTACTTATTACCGCGCTTTCTCATTCCCTTGAGAATATCGATGTTTTGTTCGTTGTTATATATTTAGTAGTTCCAGACGTTGTTAATGGATGGCGTTAGTAAAATTCATTTGCAAGTTCTGAATGACGCTATCAAATGCTAATGTTAATTCCCTTTGACCGTGCGAAGCCGCGGGTAAGAGTTAGTAACACATAAAAACAAAAGGATACTTACATCTAGCTAAACAAAGCTTTAACTACTAAAAGACAAAAAAAGACAAATAAGTAACTCTAAAGTTAACTATTTTGACGGGAAAACGTCTTATAATTCTATGGAGCTGGCTGCACGCACCAAAAATCATGACTCATGCGGCGTTACCTCGCTCTGAGGCGTTCCATTTAAGGCTTGAAGTGCAAGCGAGAGCGCGGAACGAGCGACAAAAAGGCACAATCGCACTTCGCGTTCGGCAGCGTTCGACATCTGTCTTTCTCCTACTTGAGTGAGCGATGCGTCTGCGCTGCTGCTATACAAAAATGCAACCATTCCATCAGTACTTTCTTATGACGTTGTCACGTTCAACTATCGTCAGTACAGTCTTTACAGACAACCGATTTTTAAGATGAAGTAGCAAACGAGCATGCATTCCGCCTGATGGTAAGTAACTTCATACGGAAAAAAAGGTTTTATCTAAAGTCAGTCACAGACGTTGTCACTCCCGAAGACTAAGATGGTCGCCGCTCATAATTAACTAACCTATACATAAAGATGAACTTATTACACGGAAGAAAGACGTACCCGCTGAGTTTCTTGTCATATCTTCTCAGTTAGTCAGTTGGCTTCGATTTGACCACATCGACCAAAGTACGAACATCGAACTTTAAATAATATATTTGGAGATGATTACAGATATCCTTTTGCAATGACAGATACTACTAGGCAGGATACTATCAGGCGAAATGCATGCTCATTTCTCACTTTCATTCCGATTAAAGACTTAAAGTTAAAAAGCAATATTGCTAGGCAATCCGGAGGTCCGAGGTTCAAACCAAGGCACGCAACACTGATTTATGTGCGTATTAGAATTTATTATCACTGCTTTTCGGTGAAGGAAAACATCGTGACGAAACCTACACACCCGAGAGTCCTTAAAATAAAAACTTTTTAACAAAAAATATCTACCGACTTCCATGTCACAAAAAAGTAAAAAATAATTTAAATATATTTTGGTCTAGAACATACTCAGTACTTAGTACATAGTCCTGAAGTCGGTGCTCGACATATTTCGCTGGACGACGGTAACTACGTCCTATATGAGCACCGACTTCAGAACTATGTACTAAGTACTGAGTATGTTCTAGACCAAAATATATTTAAATAATTTTTTACTATTTTGTGACATGGAAGTCGGTAGATATTTTTTGTTAAAAAGTTTTTATTTTACACTTTTTAGTGACTATATTTTTATGTTTGTATTTAAATAAAGCCTCTAAGTTTGCTTTGTGCATCTACATATTCACAAAAATTAAACATAAAACACTTTTACAATTCATACAAACAGGGCGCCCCCTCTGGAAGTACCCCTCCATCATCAGGGTTGAGGAGTTGAAGGTCAAATTTTTCATCTTATATTGTTGCTTAGTAATCTTATAACATATACGTTAGTACCAGGTGGCTAACTTCTATGGCTCAGGCTTGCAGTACCCTGCATCATCAGGGTTTAGGAGTTGAAGGTCAAAATTTTAATTTTGTGCCTCTGTTTGGTATTATTTTTACATACCCGTAAGCACCAAATTGCCAACTCCTATGGTTTAGAATTGAAGTACCCCTTCATCATCAGGGTCGAGGAGTTGAAGGTCAAAATTTTAATTTTGTGCCTCTGCTTAGTATTATTTTTACATAACCGTAAGCACCAAATTGCCAACTCCTATGGTTTAGGATTGAAGTACCCCTTCATCATCAGGGTTGAGGAGTTGAAGGTCAAATTTTTGATTTTATATTTTTGCTTAGTATTTTCTTTACATAACCGTAAGCACCAAATTGCCAACTTCTATGGTTTAGGATTGAAGTACCCCTCCATCATCAGGGTTGAGGAGTTGAAGGTCAAATTTTTCATCTTATGTTTTTGCTCAGTAATCTTATAACATATACGTAAGCACCAAATGGCTTATTCCTATGGTTTTGGCTTTAAGTACCCCTGCATCATCAGGGTTGAGGAGTTGAAGGTCAAATTTTTGTCCCATGAATTTGCTTAACAATTTCATTATATATTCGCAAACATCAAACGACCAACTTTTATAGTTCAGGCTAGCAGTACCCCTGCATCATCAGGATTGAAGAGTTGAAGGTCAAATTTTTCATAGTAAATACCTACATAGTAATTTTATTCTATATTTTACTCAATTGGACTTCTCCAGCTAAGGTTCGGCCGACTATCACTAATTTTATTATTTTGCTCCAAAAAGTTGAAGATCCTATGATTAGAACCTTATCAAACTCTTATCAGACTACCCCTGGAGTACATCCTTTCTAATAAAAAAAGAATCATCAAAATCGGTTGGCGGGATATTGAGTTATTCATACATTTATCGCGTACATTGAAAATGCAAATTTAAGACTTATGCGTTTTTCTTATGGATGCCCTAGTAAAAAAAATACTAAAAAAAAATGGGACCCTATGACACGCACTACCTTTCAAATAAAAAAAAAATCATCTAAATCGGTTTACCCAGTCCGGAGAAATGAGGTAACAAATATAAAAAAAAAAAAAAAAAAAAAAATACAGACGAATTGATAACCTCCTCCTTTTTGGAAGTCGGTTAAAAAGTTCTCGGAGGTGTATGAAGTCCACCAATTCGCACCAGCGCGGTGGACTTATGGCCTAAACTCTCTCATTCTGAGAGGTGACCCAGCAGTGGGACAATAATGGGTTGAGATTGAGTTGCTAGTATGAACAAGTCCGTTCGAAAACAATATAGTTATGCGACCACCCGGTCTCAAATCAAACGCTAGCTGTTCGTGAGCATAACGTGGAAATCAGTTTAAGATTATTTTGAAATTACGTAAAAGATATTGATACATATTGCTGTCTGGATTGAATACATAACAAAAAACGCTAATTGAATTATTTTACACAAAAAAACGCTCACTTAAAAAAGCCAGTTAAAAATAAAACATGTGTTTTTTTATTTTTTTTAAGTTTTTATTTAACTAAAAAAAGTATATGATATAAAAAGGCCATTCGCCAGAGTGTGGTTAAAACACCAAGAAAAAAGTTAAAACAAAAAAATATTGAATTATTTTACACAACAAAAAACGCTAATTTAAAAAAGCCAATTAACAAAAATTTAAAGTTTTTTTACTTTAAAAAATAAATTAAAAAGGTCATTAGCTGGAGTGTAGTTATAACAAAATCAAGTTAAAACAAAAAAATATATTTAAAAACCTTAATCGTAGTTAAAGCAACTTTTTTAATTGTGAGCTTATTTTTGATTAAACTGTAACTTTAACTTAAAATTGATTAATTTTTAATTGTGTGATTATTCATGAAAAGCAGTAATATAAATATTCAAAAGACACTTTAAAAAAAAATTAACAATAAATATATCGAAATGTGAAAAATATGAAAAGTTTTTTTTGAGAGTGTTACGAGTTTAATATTATGAACATGATATTATTTTTAATAATTTTGAGTTACAATTTTCAAAATATTATAACAGCGAAGACAAAACTAGAATGCGGATATAAGGTAAGATTTTTTTATTATTACCTTACTGGAATTTTTCAGAAATTTCATAGAGAACAAAGGAATGAAGTCAAAATTTCGACTTGAGTTAAAAACTTTAAACTACTTAGTAACAGAAGAGCGGTTCCCTTTTTTATATACCGCTTTACAAATTTAGCCGGTAGGGTAGCTGTAGGGTCCACCCCTACAGCTACATTTTTAAATAATGTAGCCTAGTATTTACGATTTGACGACCAAAAAAGGAAAAGGCGCAAAATGAAATGTCTTTATTTTGTATAGGCCTACGGGGGCACTTACAAATTGTCAGTTACATTTTTGAAGTGAAACTTCTTTAGGCGCATGAGGGTAAAATTTTTACAGATGAAACGTCACGCCGGTATGCAACGGAAGTGTCGGAAAAGAGAGAGAGAGCGATCGAGACCGATTGAGAGAGAGTAAGACAGGGCGAACGTAGCATGAGCAACTAGCCGTGGAGTGAGAGTAGGGAGCAAGCGAGTGAGAAAGATTGAGAGAAAAAGTGAGACAGAGCGAACGTCGTATCACGCCTTTTTCCCTTCCTCTTAATCTTGGAAATTTAAAGTTTTAGATTTGTATAAATATAAACAAGATTTATAAATTAGTTCGCCAAAGAAGTTTCACTTCTGACATGTGTACTTTGTACGCACGCATGTTTTTTTTACACTACCACCGGATCGGAATACGACCTCAACTGGGAAGATCCGGCAAGAAACTCAGCGGGTTTGTCTTTTTTTTTTGTTATTTATATGTATTTTTTTCAATATAATATTAATCATGTTTTTTTACATGGTAATGAAAGTTAGCTCCAGTATCTTGCTTACTTCTTACTTTAAATCTAAATGGGCTTGGAGATCCCCCAAAAAAAAGGTCGCCAAATCTAAATAGTTTTTGACACCTGTGTCGCGATGACAAAAAAGGCATCTACGCCACTGGCGACAGTTAGTCTAAGTGAAGTCAAGCCAACATTCTAGTTCTGACAATTAAAAGTAGATAAGGTGGTAGAGCCAGTGTAGTTCGGGGAAGTACCACCGCCACACGTATTTCTAGCGTGAAGCATTTCTTGCGTTTCGAAAGCGTGTAGTTGCCGGCACACTTTCACATGACGCGACCATCATAGTCCTCAGGAGTAGTAACGCATCTGTGATTGACTTCAGATGGAACCCATGTTCTGTATGTTGATTACAGATGTCCATACGGCAGTGACCACTTACCATCAGGTGGACTGCATGCTCGTTCCTTACTTCAGTCAGATAAAAAAAAAATCGTGCGAATTGTGGATCCCTTTGTTTGGACACGTCAAGTTTTGTTTTATCTGAAAGCATTAACGTCCATTTGATTCTCAACGTGCAATATATCAATTACCTACCACATCTGTTATAGATCTCATGAAAATGCCAAATGTAAATGTGCCAAAAAACAAGATGGCAAACGTCACAACACAACACGTCAAATTTTGTTTCATTTGAGTGAAGTAACGTCAATTTCATTCTCAGCCACATCTGTTATAGATCTAATGAAAATGCCATATGTAGGGCAGGATACTGGAGCTAACTTCTGTTACCCATGTAAAAACAAGATGGCAAATGAAAAATAGATATACGAAGAAAAAAGACAAACCCACTGAGTTTCTTGCCGGATCTTCTCAGTTGAGGTCGTGTTCCGATCCGGTGGTAGTGTAAAAAAAAATGTAACTGACAATTTGTAAGCGCCCCGTAGGCCTATGCAAAATAAAGACATTTCATTCCAAAAGGCAGACGGGCTGTCCAAACCAAACGTGTATGGAAAATTTCTATTCAATCGGATTAATTAAAAACTGGTTCAAAAAGCAATTGCAAGATTTGACCCTCACATACATACGAAATAATGTAACAAGGCAAATTAAATTAAATAAAAGCTTATCATATGAATATTTAAATAAAATTATATATATCTTTTTTCATATTGGCCTTTTTTTCTTCTCAAGGGGAAAACTTTAAAAAGGTACATACCGTGGGAGCGACGCAGGGTTATGTGGGATTTTTACCGCACTAAAACCCCCCCGGTGGCCGTCCTCGGTGCTATAAAGAGGACTTCGGGACCTCCAAAGGACCGCAGCCGGAATTCTCTCAGCGCGTTGCCCTATCGGGCTCCTCCCAGATGGGCGGGTGGGCCCACCACCCCATCTAGTCTTTATGGCGGTATGCGACCACACATACCGCCATCCTTCCCGGGATCGCCTAAACGAACGGTTCGGGCTTCCACTCTAGCCGCCCGCAAGCCCCAATACCCTAATTAGTCGCCTCTTACGACAGGCAGGGGATGCCGTAGCCTTTCTGATCCCGGAACTACAGGGCGCAGATTAGGAGAGGCCTATGTCCAGCAGTGGACTTTCAAAGCGTGATGGATGACTACGCCCCTGGCCATATTATATCATTATGATAAGTTTAGAGTCATTTTTTATTATTTATTTATTTATTTCTCACTTAAAAAATACAATAACTCATACACTTATGTCTGCCAAACTGTTCAACAGTTTAACGGCAGCGTTCCCGTGGATAAGGACCGTTTTCACCCTAATTTTACAATAAAATACGATATAATCATAATCAACCAAAGAAAAACATAAAGAGTATAATGTAATCTCTCCAACCATTATACATTTGAGCACTACTCCTGGACATTTTTTTATTCTATTATTAATAGGTACAAAATTTTTTTGAGCAAAATTTTTGACACCATTCAAGATTGAATCACGTCACTCAAGTTACCAAGATGATTTTAATCATTTGAATTACAGCAATGTCCTCAAACAAGGGAGGGGGCTTTGAACGTCCACATCATCCCCCACTCACACATGGACGCTGGATGGGTGAAGACATTCGACGAGTACTACTATGGCAGTAAGTTTCATTATTTTCTTCTGAATAGTTAAAACAGAAAAAGGTTAAATTAGAATTTTGAAGACTCCAAAGCATTCGCGAAATTCTTGCGAATGCGAATGCAAATCTTCATTACATTAGTAGTTGATAAAGCTGTCAAATCCTTCTGCGAGAGGACGACCGTCGAGATGAGGCTGCGGAGGAGGAGAGAGAAAAATCCTCAGACCTCCCTATCCGCAGGCGAAAAATCAGGGCTAGGAGAAGGGTGCCCCACGCCCCGCTCCTACTCTCATAGCGGAGGCTTTGGCGTAGGACACGGGGGTGTCTTACGTCAAATCAACCAACCTCGAGGTGGCGCGCGCGGTATTTCCGCGCGCACCTCATAGACGGAGGGATGGAGAAACTCCAGCTCCATCCCTAAAAGAAACGGGCCCTGCTGAGGGCAGACGCCGTCGGGACAACGATCGAATTTTATTAGCGTTCCCGCAGCCCCGACGAAGGGCGTACAGAGGAACACCGTGGAGGTTTTAGCCGGTAGGAGTCCGGCATATCCTCTCAGCTGCCACCGCGCAAAGAGGAACCCAGGAAGGGTTTCCCCACATAAAAAAAAATGTAATAAACTAGTTTAGTTCGACCGTGAAGTACCAGCACCTTGTTGCTTCATGAAGCAGTTCTTGTGTTTCGTTGGAAGAGTGTTATAGCAGGCTGACTGTTCTTAAATTATGTATGTATTAGAAATTAGTTATCACTGCTTTACAGTGAAGGAAAATATCATGAGAAAACTAGCTAGCTAGAGAGTTCTAAAAAGAAATGTCTTAATGGTTTGTTTCGCGTTTGGCCAGCGCCGTAGACTATGGCCTAGAATTCTTTCCTTCTAAGAGAACACCCGTGCCCAGCAGTGGGATAAAAATCCACAAGACTCAGTCATTGTTATCGCCAATACCGATCGTCTACATCAGAACTTTGCATCAGAAGGCAACCACGTCCTTCCACCGCAACGCAGATTCCGTCACTCCTCGGCTGTGAAACCGCTTTAAGGTTTAAACTAAATGCGCCGAATATTCGGTTGTTCTTCGGTATTCGGCGTAATCGGCATCATTTTAACTATTCGTATTCGGCCGAATTATTCGGTTTTTGTACCGAATATACTCGGTTCGAGATTTTCTTTTTTCTTGGCTACACGTCACGGTATAGAATAAAAACACAAAACTTTTTACGTAAGATTTATGTTATACCTAAGTCAAAGAAATTCTATAAAGAGTGAGTTGAATAAAGCTGATAATATAAAGCAATTAAACTTAAAATCACCATCTAAAATCAAATTAGCATTTTTTCTAAACCCTTATATCAACATTTATTTTTAAACCTCAAATCAACATTTTAATTTTAATTGTTTTATAAACACACTTTCACAGTTGTTTCTTAAGAAGTAGTAAACCGAATCGGCCGAATATCCGGTTCGGTAAAAGTTAAACCGAACAGTATTCGGCATTCGAGTATTCGGTGAAACTATTCGGCGCATCTCTAGTTTAAACCAGAGTTTCTATCAAACATGGTCGCCTCATATTAAGTCTGCTAGCAACCCAACCCTTCCAACTCGCACAAGAACTGCTTCAGGATAGAAATAGGTGTGACAGTGGTGCCTCAGTCGACCCATGTACGTTCTACCGCTTCATTTATTAAATAGACAAAAAGCATTGTTTAATTTATCCTGGGTCTTCTGCCTGTCGTAAGAGGCGGCTAAAAGGGGCTTCCGGGGTTGCGAGCGGCTAGAGTGGGAGCTCGAACCGTTCAGTCAGGTGATCCCGGGAAGGACAGCGGTACGTGTGGTCGCATACCGTCGTAAAGACTAGACGGAGCGGTGGGCCCAGCCGCCCATCTGGGAGGAACCCGATGGGGCAACGCGCTCGGAGGATTCCGGTTGAAGTCGTTTCGAGATCCCGGAGTCCTCCTTTTTGGCGCCGAGAACGGCCACCGGGGGGGTTTTAGTGCGGTAAAAATCCTACATAACCCTGCGTCGCTCCCACGGCGTCGGGTACCTTTTGAAGGTTTCCCCCTCGACAACAAAAAAAAAAGGATCTTCTGCAAAATTAACATTTTTCATTTGTGTCATAAAATAGAATAGTTTGTGTTATAATTAAATTTAAGACGATATTCTTACACTACGGTGGACGGTATGTCTGTATATTGCAGGTCCGTGGCAAAAAAGAGTTTGGAGAGAAAACATAAAACAAATTTGATTATAAAAAAAATAATACAAATAAAAAGCCACTGCTTAGTGCTAATTCCGATACCGGGAATCGAACCCGAGCCTCCTGGGTGAGAGCCAGGTATCCTAACCACTAGACCATATCGGATATACAATACAAGATCAAATTTAATAATAGTAGCAATATTCAATAGTAATGACAAGTTGATAATCTATGATGAGTGTGTTCACAAACAGTAAACGTTCACAACAATCAAAACGTTTATTTAGAGTGCGTTCCAGAAAGCGTGCACAACGATCAAAACGCTCTTATAGTCGTTCCAAATGATGACCGCTGTCGTTGTAGTTGTGGCGAAAACGTCACTCATCTAATCAGGTTTTTTTTTATGCTTTAACCTAACGATAAGGCAGACGGGCTACCTGATGGAAAGTAGTCACCGTCGCCTGTGGACATTCGCAATACTAGAGGAGTTGCCAATGCATCGCCAGCTTTGTAGGAGAGCTCTTTTCGCACCTTTCTTGAAGAACCCCATGTCATAGCGCTTCGGGAATACCTCAGGAGGAAGCTCATTCCACAACTTACACGTCCGTGGCAAAAACGAGCGTGCAAACCGAACCGTGGAGGACCGCCACGAGTCCAGTTGGTGTGGATGGAACTTCATTCTTCGGCGAGTGGTGCGGTGAAGAAAAGGTGACGAAGGCACCAGGTCAAAAAGTTCCTCGGTACACTCGCCATTGTAAAGCCGGTAGAACACGCAGAGGGAGCCTATGTCCCTCCGCAGGCATAAGGGTTCTAACCGATCGGTGATCGTTGGGTCGTTTTCGATTCGGATCGCACGTTTCTGCACGGAGTCAAGTGGGTTAAGTTGGTATTTGGGCGCCCGTGCCCAGAGATGCGAGCAGTACTCCATGTGGGGTCTCACTTGAGCCTTGTAAAGCAGAAGGAGTTGCCCCGCAGTGAAGTACCGCTCGGCCCTGCTCAGAACGCCCAACTTTTTGGATGCCAACTTGGCTTTAACATCCAAATGACTCCGAAACTGCACATCACACGAGATGTCAACGCCCAGGTGGTAAGGTGGGTCGAAGTGATCGTTGATAATCCATTCCACTAGATATTACGTCAGTAACGCTCATAAGCAAGTGGAACGGGAAAACTACGGTCGTGAGCGTGAACGTTTTGAGCGCTTAATGGAACGCACTCTTAGTCGATCCACATAACGACCACGGTCGTCGTGGTCGCGGCGAATACGTCACTCATGACGTCATGACTTACGCCACAGTATTAATATCATACAGTAGTCTAACTCTGCCGTGTCCTTGAATTTTATACCTACAGACGCGCTGGATGAGAGTTCGCGTTAGGGCTACCCACCTAAAGTATTTTAATACATCTGTATACTTGACTTTATTTTTTACTTATTATGTATTTTATTCAGTAGATTAAGCGTTAAAAACAACGCGTTCTTTTAATATTTAAGAGACTTAATAATAAATCGTACACAATTAATAGTTACAAATTTCACACTGAATAATATTTTACCAACCAAAATAAAAATTATTACGTGTTTATGCACAATTAAAACAATCAGAAACAGCCTAATATAGTTTACAATTGCTCTTCGCTACATTATTATTTAAATAAAAAGATCCACTGCTTAAAAAACGTCACATAACCCGCTTGCCACTACGACACATTCGCTAGCTGTTGGGTACCGAGTGCATACCGAAATCGTGGCGCGTAGGTACAACTTGCGTTTTGTGCGTTTGTAAGAAGTTAGAATACTGTAGATACTAGTACTGTGCTTACGCTCACGACGACCCATCTTATAAGGTGGGTCGAAGTGATCGTTGATAACCATTCCACTTGAGATTACGTCAGTAAGGCTCATAAGCATAATTCTGACATATACAAATTGTTATTATTGTTATTACTATTTCTAGACTGCAAATACATATATTTTTAATGATTGACATTGTTTAACCAATAACTTTAACTGTGTAACGATCATCTCTATTATCTATACTAATATATAAAGCTGAAGAGTTTGTTTGTTTGTTTGAACGCGCTAATCTCAGGAACTACTGGTTCGAATTTAAAAATTCTTTTTGTATTGAATAGACCATTTATCGAGGAAGGCTTTAGGCTATATAACATCACGCTGCAACTATTATAGCTAAGAAATATCGGTAAATGTGAAAAAAACGGGGAAAATTATTCATCCTTGAGGGCTTGCGTTGCGTACCACGCGGACGAAGTCGCGGGCACAGCTAGTTGTTCATATGTTTGAGCTATTGTGTAAGAATGACAATTAACCTCTCTAAATAATATGTAGACATTATATAGCAATATCCTTACAGGGTGCATGCTTGTACCACATTTTATGTGTAAGACCCGACTTAGAAAATAAGCATGAGCAATACAGAATTTGAATTTGAATTTAAGCAAGTGGAACGGGAAAAACTGCGGTCGTGAGTGATCGTTGTGAATGCTTACTAGAACGCACTCAATATAGATTATCAATTTGCCATTTAGAATGTTATGTATACGAAATTTTGGATACGGATATAGAACGGAAGGTGTTCAACCAGTGTAGTTCGACCGGATAAGCACCACTGCCACACCTATTTCTATCTCTCGTCAACCCATTATTGTCCCACTGCTGGGCACGGGTCTTCTCTCAGAATGAGAGAGTTTTAGGCCATAGTCCACCGCGCTGGCCAAATGCGAATTGGTGGACTTCACACACCTCCGAGAACTTTTTTTTTTTAAAGAACTCTCGGGTGTGTAGGTTTCCTCAAGATGTTTTCCTTCACCGAAAAGCAGTGACAATTAATATATAATACGCACATAAATCAGTGGTGCGTGCCTGGGTTTGAACCTCGGACCTCCCGATTGAGAGGGCAAGTTTCAACCATTAGGCTATCACTGCTCATTTTTTATTTATTTCTACCTAGCGTGAAGCATTGCTTGAGTTTCGATGGAAGGGTGTGGTTGCCGGCACACTTTTATATGAGGCGACCGTCATAGTCCTCGGGAATAGCAACGCATCTGTGATTGACTTCAGATGGAACCCATGTTCTGTATGAAGTTGATTACAGACGTCCATGCGCAGTGACCACTTACCATCAGGTGGACTGCATGCTCGTTTGCTACTTCAGTCAAATAAAAATAAAATATGTATAGATATGATAATAAACCGGTTTCGTATATGGTTACGTATATGGATATGAAATTATTGCGAAAGCAAATGTCTCAAAACATGCAAATTCGCGAATGCTAATGCTATTATTATTTATAAATAAAATAATAAATAACTTAACGATTAAAATTAATAATTAAAAATTAATATAATAATAAATAATTATATATATACTAGCTGTCCCGACAAACGTTGTTTTGCCATATAAAAAATAAAAAAAATTGAGGGGTGGACCACCCTTATTATTTAGGGGTGTGAAAAATAGATGTTAGCCGATTCTCAGACCTACCCAATATGCTTACCAAATTTCAGAGGAATCGGTCAAGCCGTTTCGGAGGAGTATGGAGACTAACATTGTGACACGAGAATTTTATATATAAGATATATATAATATTTAATTATTCTTTTAAATTTATAAATAATTTAATTTAATAACTTAATGTATATTGTTTTTTGTTATTATTATTCGTCTCATCACTAGTTTATAGAGAAGGTGTGTTAAGCTTTTACTGAGACCTTTTTTTTTCAGCTAAAACGGCAGCAAGCACGGCAAATGTTCAACTAATATATCACTCTGTCATATCCGAGTTACTTCACGACAAGCGACGAAAGTAAGTTCTTTGATAATCCTTCATATTGCAGGAAACATTGTTAAATATTAAAACAAAAAAGTTATATAGCACAAAAGTAAATTTTTTTTTTTACTTTTTTGCTTATAACTTCTTTCATTTTTAACTTAGGGCAAAAAGTTATATAAACATATTTGTAAGCAAAACAATTTGCTACAAATTACAACTTAACAATTTTTTTGTAAGATGCATAGTTTCCGAGATATCGTTAAAAAGGGTTATCACCCCTTTTTCCAAGATGGCGGCCGGGGGACAAGGGCTACCACAAACTTAAGGTTTAGCTTCTATTGACCCCACACATGTTCCAAAAATAAAGTTGCATCGTCTAAAAACTGCAAAGCTCGTAACATTTCAATGGACTATGTTAATATTATGGATTCAGATGGCTCAGGACCGGTCGCAGTGGCGCAGATTAGGGGGCGTCCATAAATAACGTGAGATAGTTCGAAAATTTCGAAAAAACACCTCACGTAATTTATGGACGCACCCTTAAGGGAGACCTATGTCCAGCAGTGGACTTTCAAGGTGATACATCATGTTACAATTCATCAAGCCGTTTGGGCTGTAAGGCAGTGTAGGCAAACTGTTAGCGACCGACTGAGAGAGCCGCAAATTTATGGCGAACTGTAATTAGAGTTAGCTTCCTCCTGAGGTATTCCCGGAGCGCTATGACTTGGGGCTCTTCAAGAAAGGTGCAAAAAGAGCTCTCCTTCAAAGCCGGCGATGCATTGGCGACTCCTCTGGTGTTGCAAATGTCCATAGGCGACGGTGACCACTTCCCATCAGGTGGCCCGTCTGCTTTATCGTTAGGTACACATATATGAAAAAATCTCAGATCAATTTTTGTGCGTCGCAAGCTGTTATGTCAGCCGCTTATTTAGGTCGACTGAATTTTCTTTTTACTATTGCGTGTACTAGCGTACACTCGTAAGAAGTAAAACTTCTTTATGACGTTATTTTTCAAAATTTAATTTACTATATGCAACTTTACAGAAATTGGTTAAATAAAGTTAAATTAGATAAAGTTTAATAAAAGGCTTTTATTAAACTTTATCTAATAATCTAATCTATAATAATCTATCTAATATCACGACTGGTAGGAATAAGAAAAAGATGGCGCGTAACGGAAAAAAAAGATGGCGCGTAACGAAAAAAAAGATGGCGCGTAACAGAAAAAGATGGCGCGTAACGAAAAAATGTTACACTATTTTTTTTTCCAACCCCGATAAAGAAGTTTCACTTCAATAAATGGTATCTTACAGTCACTTAAAGAGGATAGAAAGAACCACTGTGTTCCGGTCGATAGCTTCTTGCCAACTGTCACATAAACAGTTTGCGGCAAACAAACTCACTACGTCCAGTGAACAACCCAACGACAACACAGCCTAATAGATACCACATCTAAGGCGAACGCTTTCATGCAACACATCTGTGATTCAGCACTGATATAATAAACCGAGCGCGAGCTAGACTTCAGTACGGACCACATGTGACCTGTGAACATCGCATTACGAATATATAGCGCGAAATAAATTCTTTAAAAAATAAAAAAGTGAAGCTAAATGACTTCCTGTTCAATTAGATAGTGTAAAAAATGTAGCAAAACATCAAATTTTAATAAGGACGGCACAACATTTCACAAGTCTAAACTATTTTCACGATTATAATTTCAGTATTACGGTGTCAGCCGTCCGTGTTCGTCCCCTGATTTCGGGTTGCCCTGAAAATCAGCGCCTTGGTTGTACCTACTTCCATGGCATTTGCTGAGGGTAGTCCGTTTCACGGTTTATTATTTCGCAGCGCGGTACCCTCCATATATATGTTTCCTAGTTTTGTAAGAATTTGTTTTTGTTTTCTATGTTTTTGTTTTATTTTATTTTTATTTTTTTCATGTATATGCTGCTGTGTATTCCGTGAATAAAAATTTATTATTATTATTATTATTATTAGAAATCAAATTATTTCTGTGTTGTCGTTGGAACAACTATATCGCCGCCGCCGACTGTAGTCTGTTGCTGCGAGTTTGCTACTAACTGGCAAAATCGGCGTACGTAACGCTGCAAACTGCGTACAGTAGGCACAAACTAGCAAACTTTTGTCACTCTATCTATACTAATATATAGAGCTGAAGAGTTTGTTTGTTTGTTTGAACGCGCTAATCTCAGGAACTACTGGTTCGAATTTAAAAAATCTTTTTGTATTGAATAGACCATTTATCGAGGAAGGCTTTAGGCTATATAACATCACGCTGCAACTATTAGGAGCGAAGAAATAATGGAAAATGTGAAAAAAACGGGGAAAATCATTCATCCTTGAGGGCTTGCGTTGCGTGCCACGCGGACGAAGTCACGGGCACAGCTAGTTTCAAATACATGGCATGGCGTACTAAACCGATACGTCGCAAATTCAGTCAACCGCTAATAGTTTGTTTACTGGGGGTACAGTTTAAAACATTCCAAGGAACATGTGAACATTCAAACGTACATCTCTCTCTCTCGTCAAACCATTATTGTCCCACTGCTGGGCACAAGTCTTCACTTAGAATGAGAGAGTTTAAGGCAATAGTCCTCCACGCTGGCAAAGTGCGGATTGGCGGACTTCACACACCTCCGAGAACTTTTTTTTTTCAAGTTCTTTCGGGTGTGTAGGTTTCCTCACGATGTTTTCCTTCACCGAAAAGCAGTGATAATTAATATCTAATACGCACATAATTTTAGAAAAATCAGTGGTGCGTGACGGGGTTTGAACCTGGGACCTCCCGATCGAGAGGGCAAGTTTCAACTATTAGGCTATCACTACTCGTACAAACGCATATACATGCACACATACACACATAGGTACTAGTGGTATAACGAATCTTAGCTCGTTTTTAAATAATCTCATTCAAAAGGATTGTGCGAATGTTTTACGAATATAGTTTGACGAATAAAAAAGGGTCGCCATATCTCGGTAAATGTAAGTCGAACTGCAGTTTGACTACCAAAAGAAAGGGCGCCAAATGGGCACTCTAGCTCCCTCTACACTACTTCTAAATTATAAACTGGCGACAGGAGAGTAAAGTTTTAATGGTACGGCCAGACTTGATAGCGAAGATTCGTGTTCGCGTTGTCACGATAAAAGTTCGTGTTCGATCTATGACGAAGTGCTTGGCCACATTAAAAATAAACTTCACTGCGTCGCGATAGTCAAGAACGTCGCGATAACTAATTCATTCATAATTTCGTATGAATTCTAATGCGCGCGACGTGTAGCCAGCCGCACGAACTTTGTCGCGACAAAACTCTTTGATGTGTTGCAATTTACCGGCAGCGGCGCGAAGGGCATTCGTATTCGCGAAGATGATTCGCGATAGGGCGAAAACTTTGGCCAGACGTGTCGCGACAAGGCAAATCTTCGCGTTATCGCGATAGTGTGGCCCCAGCATTAAAGCTTAAGTATGTTTGGTTGTATGTATGCCTACTTATTTGACACGCACCCAACCCAAATCACTACTAATACTAAATTGTAACATGTGACATAAATATTTATATATTTTTTTATATTTGTTGGTACATCGATTTTATTTCATAATGAATTTACAACTACCCCACATTATAGAGTTTTCATTGACGTAACGCCGAGCACTGGAGAGGCGGCCATCTTGCACTTTGGTCATTCGATTGAAGAGAGTCGTCGAGGGCGCACGCATCCACGTGCTCGGACGTTAAAGTTCTATTTAAGATTAGATTACTTAAACTATTCGATTGACATTTTCTTGTGTGTAAAATTCAGTTGTAATAGAATCGTATTTGTCAGTGTGGTGTTTCATTGAAATATTACCTCCTCGTCCGATAACTCACGCCATCTTGTGCAACTTATTATTCGCCTACAATGTCATGATGAAATGATTGAAGTCCCTTTTTTATTCATTTGAAACGGCTCAGTTATGAGAGTGGCATAGGCATAATCATTAAATATGACGCCTGCGATCAGAGAAAAGGATGGGAGAGGGAGCGCCAAAAAGCGACTGATTGGTTTACGAGCAGTCGGGGTTTTTTTTTATAAGATAACAATGTTATTTATAAATTTGAGTACTATATCCTCCAAAATGTTATTAGGTTCACATTCTCAGACACTGCGTATTTCTGGCGGTGGTGGAAGGAGCAGCGAGCGACCACCAGGTCCACCTTTCGAACCCTGGTGCAGGAAGGCAGGGTGCAGTTCGCTGGGGGAGGCTGGGTTCAGAACGATGAGGCCACGGCAGACTATCTGCAGATTATCGACCAGTTTACTTGGGGATTAAGGTAGGACATTTCTTAATAATGTCGTCGCTAACCCATTATTGTCCCATTTCTGGACACTGGTCTTATAATCAAAGAGTTTTAATACTTAACTCACCGCCTCAGTTGACACACATTTTGAGAACTTTTTTAAAGAACTCTCAGGCAAGTGATAATAAACGCATCACTAATTTCTACTATCATTTAGAAAATCATCACGCCTAGTATAAAACATAGGTTGCCTGGAACCTTGGACTCCAGATACTGAGTTTCAACCATTAGACAATTACTGATTGTATTTGATTATGGTGATGATGTGATAAAGTTTTTCAATTTGTGTGGCGACCTCCCGCAACTCATCAAGAGATGGCGCTACTAGTATTCTGAAACACACTATCGAAGTATTCTCAATACCCCGCATATATAAAAGTTCCGAACAACGACTGTCGGAGCAAGGCCGCTCCCCAGGCATGATCACCTGGCCTGGCGAGAGATCTCCCATCGCCAAATGTGTTTAATGTATCGTTAAATTCATGATTTGAGACTAATATTGTATGATGCGCGGATTCAATATTTAGAGTCACTTGTATGGATGGTAGAACAGCGAAACTAAAAAACCGCATATCATAATAAATCCTGAAATTTATCACTTTGTTAGTTCACATAATCGACACTTCGTACTACTCTACCACAACATTTAGGCGCATGAAACAAAAGCGGTTCCGTACCCCGCACCTCGCTTCTGTCCCCGCGAATTCCCTAGTGACGTGCAGTCGTGTATTGTCTAGATATTTTCGTTAGCCAGCACGTGTTTAATGTTATTTCGTTATAATGTTAGTTTAATGAGTGATTGTTGAATTTCTAAAGTTATTGTTAAATTAGTTGATTATTCGTCAATAAACCTCACAGTGGGTAGCAAAAAGACTATTCGTGGAGGAAAAAGGACTCTTCCATTCAAAATATGCATTTTATTAACAAGAGAAAATGCATGAGCTCAGTATTCCTGACTCCCAAGTCGAAAATGGAGTGTGTGCTGCAACAGGCATTATTCTCACAAATAGAAAAAGAAAGAAATATTCCATGTCTGCGAATATCTTAAACACACATGAAAGTGCTTTAATAAATACACGACTATTGAACATATACCACTATGGCGTATGTTTTAATAATAGTATACCTACATACTCTTGGTATTTGGTAATAAAATGGAATCTGTCAAAGAGTCACTTACAGAGATGACTGATTTATTCAACAGCAGAATGAATGAATTTCAAAAAGAGCTAAAGAAATCAAGCCCTTCTACAGTCTCCACTTCAACCCTAGCATCAGAGTTCAACACATTTAGAACATTTATTATGACTGCTTTGAGCACTCTTCAGCGTCAAGTTGAATTTCTGGGACAGGAAATGGACCGTACTGAAACAAGGGCACGAAGAAAAATGCTTCTGCTGCATGGAGTGCCTGAAGAGAAGACTGAGGTTACTTCATCTATAGTCATCGGAATAGTTCGGGACAAGCTTGACATAACTGCAATTTCTTCGGACTCTTTTAGTCGTTGTCACCGCTTAGGAAGGCCTAATGACAAGAAACCGCGACCAGTGCTTATCAAGTTCCGTGAGGGATCCCTGCGCGACAAGGTGTGGTTTAGCAAAACCAAACTCAGGGGCTCTGGTATTACAATGTCGGAGTTCCTGACTAAAACTAGACACGCTTTGTTCATGGAGGCTCGCAGGCGGCATGGTATCAAGCAGTGCTGGACGCGTGAAGGCCTCATCCAAGTCCTGGCGTCGGATGGCTCTCGCCACCAAGTTGACAGCTTGGTGAGTCTTGATGCTATACCCAAAGCGCCGACTTCAGTTTCCCCGGCACAGACAACGATTGATGCTCATAAGCAGGATCGGGCTGCATCACGGCTCAAAAGAACCCAGAAAAAATGAGGCTGGTTTGGGTTGTAATTCAGGTTATCTTCTATATTAATCTTTAACTGCTTTTCTCTTTAAAATTTGAACCCAACTATTTATTTATAGTTTTTATTCATCACTATTTGCTGTCTTTTGTGTTTTTTGTCGATTTTTAGTCTATAATTACTATCACTGTTTATATATTTACTGTTATTGTCCATAATAATCACTTTTCGAGGGTAATACAATGCCCAGCAACATTTAATAAACAACATGGATTTATTCAATTTTAAGTTTACTAATGTAAGTCAACATTTAACTTTTGACAATAGCAACTGTCAGACAGTGACGGCTCAGATGTCTGTTTAATTTGACGTTAGTATTTCTTGCCATGTTAACGTTCTATTTTAATATAATATTGTTTTAAATCCTGTTAATTTCAAAATGTTTTTAAATTAAGATGGTAGGTATTATACCTAACTGATTTTGTTTTTGTTAATATTATTATTTGTTTATGTTTTTTGTAATCGTAGTATAAATATATTATTAATTTATATGATATGTCAGTATCTAGTAATGATAGTCTACCATATGTTTCTTGCTCTTCACCATCCGATGAGTTATGCAGCGACGACAGTTTTGAAAGCATTTCTTCCCTACATACTACATTAGAAACTCACTTTTGTAACTTGCAGAAAAATTTCAATATTTGTCACATTAATGCACAGAGTATTCCAGCACATTACCCCGATCTCGTTAGTTCTTTTGATAGCAAAAATATCCATGCAGTGCTAGTTTCAGAGTCATGGTTAAAGCCATGTCTACCATCTACATCTTTCTCACTTCCAGGATTCCACTTAATTCGCAATGATCGCACTGGCCGGGGTGGTGGCGGTGTTGCTATTTATTTACGTTCTCACATACCCTTTTCTATTTTACGAATGTCTTCATCAGCTCAACCTGGAAATGAAGCGGAGTATCTCTTTGTCGAAGTTTTGTTCTCCAATGAAAATTACTCTTAGGAGTTTTTTATAGTCCTTCCTTAATCATAGACTACTTCTCCACTTTGGAAAAATTGTTTGAAGATCTTTGCCCTATTTATTCTCATACCATACTTATGGGAGATTTTAACACGTGTCTTCTTAAAAATGACATAAGAGCTACTCGACTGAAATCTTTAGCTGATGCAGCCAACTTACATATGCTTCCCCTCTCTGCGACTCATTCATTTCCTAACTGTATTCCGTCACTTCTTGACCTTATACTTGTATCCTCTACGGATCATGTTCTTAAACATGGTCAGTGTGCTGCTGATGCTTTCTCTTACCATGATCTTCTTTACCTATCTTATAAATTAAAACCGCCCAAAGCTAAGTCAAGGATACTACTTCGACGTAATTTCAATAATATCGATATTGACGCCTTTCGTTCTGACGTTGCCAAAGCCAATTGGAGCACCATTTACGCTGCTGAGACCGTTGACGGACAGGTGGCTATTTTTAATTCTCTTCTGGTACAGATTTTAGATTTGCATGCCCCTGTTCGTCCTGTTCGGGTCCGTCATCTTCCTGCTCCCTGGTTGAGTGAGGAGATAAAAGCATTAATAACTAAAAAGAACAATGCCAAATCGAGACATAAGTCAAGCCCCAGCGATAAAAATCTTTCAAAATACAAAAACATCAGGAACCATTGCAACAAGGTGTGTAGAGACGCACAACGACGCCATATTCACAATTCTGTACAAGATGCAGATCCGACGAAGGTCTGGAAATTTCTTAAATCGCTAGGAGTTGGGAAAGCGCGTAACAATTCCTTTCCTAGTAATATCAACCTAGACTGTTTAAATCAGTTTTTCACGACTCTCTCTTGCATTGATAGCAATATGAAACAAACTACTTTAAATAATCTTTCCACATGTCCCACTCCTGATTATCCCCCTTTTTCTTTTAGTCAATTTGACAGTTGTGATGTTAAGAAAAGCATCCTCTCGATTCATTCAGATTCTGTTGGCAGTGATGGCATTAGTCGTAATATGATCATTCCCATCCTTGACCTTGTTGTTCCTGTCATCACCTATATCCTAAACTTTTCTATTTCCTGTTGCTTATTTCCTTCAACGTGGAAAGACGCTCAAGTTATTCCATTACCCAAAAAGACAAATCCAGTTCATTGTTCTGATTATCGTCCAATTTCCATTCTCCCTTTCCTCTCTAAAGTATTTGAGCGTCTCATATATAATCAACTTAGTTCCTTTCTCCTCTCTAATAATCATTTAAATCCCTACCAATCAGGTTTCCGCCCTGGTCATAGTACGACTACTGCGTTATTGAAAGTCACGGACGACATCCGTTTAGCAATGGATAGGAAAGAGGTGACAGTGTTGGCATTGCTTGACTTCAGCAATGCATTTAACACTGTCGATTTTGACATCTTGCTTGCTACTTTACGGTCTCTTAACATATCTCCGACTGCAATTGACTGGTTTCACAGTTACTTGTATGGGCGCCGACAGCGAATAATGGTTAATGACGACCATTCCACTTGGTCAAACATATCTGCTGGCGTACCGCAAGGTGGCGTGTTGTCTCCTCTTCTCTTTTCTATTTATATCAATTCGATGACCCTTCACTTATCTTCACTCTACCACCTTTATGCCGATGACCTGCAAATATATTTTAAATGTTCACCTGATAACTTGCCGAAAGCTATCGGCGTAATTAATGCTGACTTGGCTTGTGTCTCAAACTGGTGCAAGTTCCATGGATTAAAGGTGAATCCTGATAAAACCCAAGCTATAGTGATTGGTGTGTGTCGTCAACCCATTATTGTCCCACTGCTGGGCACGGGTCTTCTCTCAGTATGAGAGAGTTTAGGCCATAGTCCACCGCGCTGGCCAAGTGCGAATTGGTGGATAGTGATTGGTAGCTCTAGATTATTATATAAGGTTTCAAACAGCAATCTTCCCTCAATCCTGATTAATGGCGTCCATGTGCCTCTACAAAACAAAGTGAAAAACTTAGGTATCTACATGGATAGCTGTCTGACTTGGGCCGCTCAGGTCAACGAGGTGAGCAGGAAAGCATTTTCAGCTATGGGTTCACTCCGGAGGCTTCGCAATTTCTTACCTATTAAAACAAAAATCACACTTGCAATGACATTATTGCATCCTATCCTTGACTATGCAGATATTTGCTATCTAGATCTAACTGAGGAGCAGTTAAATAAGCCTGAGCGCATTCAAAACTTGTTTATAAGATTCATATTTGGAATTCGTAAATATGATCACGTGTCTGAGTATCGTAAGAAACTCAAGTGGCTCCCAATTCGTCTTCGCCGGAATACTCATATTCTTTCTGCTTTATATTGCGTCTTGTTTAACTCAAATAGTCCTAACTACCTAAAGGAGAGGTTTCATTACTTGTACCTCTCTCATAAAACACATTTACTTCGGTCGAACGAAAATCTTTCTCTTTTAACTCCTTCTTCTTCTTCTTCCTTTTACGGTAAATCTTTCACTTCAGTGGCTGTGCGCTTATGGAATTCTTTACCGATTTCTATCCGCCGTGCACAGTCACTGGATTCCTTTAAAAAGCAGGTGAAAGATTTTTATCTAACACAATAATCTACTATTTATGTATATGTATATTCCTTCTTTATTCTATTATTTTATATTTCCGTTGTCTATGCATTTCCTATGTTGCCCCGTATTGTTTAACTATTTTATGTCTTTATTATTTGCTTTTTTTGTATATTATTAGCTGCTGACATACCAAAATTGTTATGATATTAATTTGTACACCCTACCTTCTCTTGGAGATAAATATATTTCCTTCAGCCACATTAAGGTTGTCTGGAAGAGATCGCTATTTAAGTGATAAGACCGCCTCTTGTACCTTTCAATATGTGTCTTTATTTTTGTTCTATTGTTATTTATGGTGTACAATAAAGATATTTTGTATTGTATTGTAAAATATACTTCGTATCGGGATGGGAAATCCCTAGTTCTAATGACGTTTCAACTGACATGCGCCTAATTGTTTTGGTCGAGTAGTACATAATTATATTACCAGGAAACTCAACGATACCCTGGGCCCATGTGGTATTCCGAAAGCGGCGTGGCAGATCGACACATACGGACATACAAGAGAACAGGCGTCCCTATTAGCACAGATGGGTTACGATGGATTATTTGTAGGTAATGTATTGTTACTAGTAATTGTTCCGGCGTTTAATGTTAACAGCGACATCTCTGATTGATATGAAAAACTAAACGTAATATTTTCACGCAACATTTTTTTGTTAAAGTAAACGAGTATTTAGCATTTATTGATAACAGCGACATCTCTGATTGTTGTCATAAACTAAACGTAACACAAGGTTTTGCAGCGCTGCTACTAGATGGCATTGTTTTCTTAATTTATCTTACCTAAATTATATTCATTATTTATGTAGGTAGTTCTTGATTTACACATAATTTGTGTCTTACAATGTAATATCTCTTATGAATGTAATATCGTTGATTACTACAGGAAGAGTAGACCACAAAGTGAGAGAAGCTATGATGGATGAAGATAGGATGGAATTTATGTGGAGAGGAAGCGATGTTCTTGGTAAGTCGATGTTTTGTAGGTGATAGCATCATTTGTTATTTGGCTCCAAAACACTTAATACACATTACACTTATTTCTAGCATGAACCAGCTCTTGACTTTTAACACGCTCACTGCGAACACATTATATGTAAACTTTAACCTAGTGCGTAATGGGGTAGTTCTGACCCAAACAGGACTTATTTTCAGTGCGTCGTGAGGTCAAATTAGCTCTCCTAAACTTCTG
Source organism: Spicauda simplicius (assembly GCA_949699795.1). Classification (NCBI taxonomy): domain Eukaryota; kingdom Metazoa; phylum Arthropoda; class Insecta; order Lepidoptera; family Hesperiidae; genus Spicauda; species Spicauda simplicius. Next base: position 9,877,431 of record OX453084.1, read on the forward strand.
GATATAAATATTTTTTATTACTATTTGGTACACAGTACTGAGTTATTTGCATTCAGGCATTCCTGAAGTTGCCAGGATGTTGAACTAGCATTCTAGTTCAACATCCTGGCAACTTACAACTAGCAGCGCTTTTAGCTCGCATCTTTAGTTTGTCCTTAACAGAGGGTGGTGGTGTTTCATTTGTGGTGTCATATTGACCCCACAACGCACTGAAGTTATCGAAATACTAGTGATGGGAAACACTAAAATTTACTTCGAAGTGGTTGATATTGAAATAAAATACTCATTTACAATTAATAACTGTATTTTATAAAAAGGTGTTTTTTTAGGCTCTATATAAAAACACGGTAAACATAAATGTTTGTTGCATTGTCTGCAAATAGTAGGAACTTTCTTCACCTTTTTGCCGGCTTCAATACTAGAAAGCTTTAATCAAAATCAAAATGTTATTAAATCTGTTCAATAGCATATTATGTACGTCCCGTATTTTATGTAATTTATCTGTTTTAGTATCTGTATTTTCATTACTAAAATGCCAAAACTTCAAGAGCAAGAGAAATCTGTCCCGATTCATGACCGAACAAATATAGTCGTTTTGTATATTGACTTTTTGGACCAGTAGTCATTTAAATGAGGTACTTTGTTTAATCCCATGACCATAATTACTCCCAAAAATCTCAGCATTTCATTACAATCAGTATCTTACCATTTCTTTAAACGTGAGTTTAATTTTAAAGTATTTTTAGTTACATAATCAGCCGCATAATTATTAGTTTCATATACCATTTTTTTATTATTTCTTCCGTGAAAATAATTTATATATTTCAGATGGTGTTTTATTATCTGTAGAAACATTAACTGTGGCGTCTCCAACAAACTCATCAATATCTGGTAATTCATCAAAAATATCTTGCCACTCGTTATTACTATCATTCACAATGTTGGCGCTATTTTCATTATTGTTATTATCCTCATAATTATAATCATCTTCAAGAAATTCGCTAGAACTTTCATCAATTTTATTGTTAACATTGAACTATGAATAGAATTTCCAGTGTCTTCATATTCTTCATCATTTGAATGAAATTGCTTAGAATATCAGACTTTTCAATGATATCAACCACTCCTTCAACCTCAACCTCTACATTTTCTTCGATTTTTTTGTTCCCCAATCTAGTATAGTTTTCTTTATTGTTATTTTGGTCATCAACGTGTTCTTTCCCGATATCAGCGTCATCATTGTTATTTTCAGGATTGCTACTGTCATGAATAATATCCAGTGAATACTCAAAACATTGATCATTCTTTCCACTGTTAAAGGTACTAGAACTTTTTATCATTGGTTTACTAATGGTTGATGATCTGGGATCGTCGTACACCTCAACTGATATTGATATTAAATGCGGTAAAGTTTTACAATCGCCGTCGCTAATATCGCTATCATAATCGCCTTTCTGTTGACATTTTGATTTTGGTGGGGTTTCTACATAATTACGAACGTTCTATTCATCCAAAGGCATACTTAGCTGCATAAGTTTATCCTTAGAAATGTCGTTTAATGATACACTTCTGCTTAAGTCACCAAAATTCGTAAGCGATCCAGCTCCAGGAGAACTAGTACACTTGTTTTTTTTTTTTTTTTTTCTTGATTCTGTTTTATAGATTGCCGCAGTATAGGAGAAGCAGCTGGAGAAAACCTAACCTTTTTTTAAAGTTTGAAATGTGAGGCCAGTATTAGGACTAACATGTATACCTCCATCTTCTTGTAAGTTTGGTATTTGAGCTGGATTAGGTTTAAATCGTTTCGGAGAAAATATATTATATTCATTGTCACTATCCGTGTCATCATCCGCAGGTTTTATGACGCGATCCTCTAAGACAGAATTTTTTTTTACTCGGATCAATTTTTACGGTGTGGATGTCTTTGGTACTCGTGTCCTCCTGTTTATTTCTTACAAATATATTTCGATACTTTGAGATATGTTTTTTTTTTTCTTTTTCAGAAGCACTATCACTGAAATACTTTGAGATATATTTTTTTTTTCTTTTTCAGAATCATTATCACTGAAATAAACCAATTTTTTTTCGACTCCGTTTTGGCATTTTTTATAATAAACTTACCGATAAACACAAAATTAAAACTACCTAATGCTTCAATATTTTTACGTATTTTTTCACTTAGTTTAGAGAGCGACGTGACGGCCTCCTTCTACATTGCACAGCGCATCACTAATGGCGCGGGCGCACCATCCAGTGCGGGTGTGGGGTGCAGAGGGTGGGGGGTCATAATGACCTCACGCCGCACTGGAGAGAAATATTTATCGTTAGGTGCGGGAGAGGTCATATTGACTCATTATTGTATTTAATATTTTAAATGTTCCTATTGAAGTAGGAAATAGCTTAGTCTATTTGTCTTTTTCTTTCAATAAGAATTCTTAAAGTTATGCCTTCCGCACCAGGTGAATAAGAACTATTTAATTCGTCGCACGGGATGTAAGTTCAACATGGGTCAATAAGACCTCACAACGCAGTGAGCGTGTTAATGGTAGGGTGGGGTAGGTTTGTCCCTGTAGTTCCGGGACCAGAATAGGATTACGGTACCCTCTGCCTGTCTTAAGAGGCGACTAAAAGAGGCTTCCGGGGTTGCGGGCGGGAAGAGTGGGAGCTCGAACCGTTCGGTCAGGCAATCCCGGGAAGGACGGCGGTATGTGTGGTCGCATACCGTCGTAAAGACTAGATGGAGCGGTGGGCCCAGCCGCCCATCTGGGAGGAGCCCGATGGGGCAGCGCGCTCGGAGGATTCCGGTTGATGTCGTTTCGAGATCCCGGAGTCCTCCTTTTCAGCGCCGAGGACGGCCACCGGGGGGGTTTTAGTGCGGTAAAAATCCCACATAACCCTGCGTCGCTCCCACTGCGTCGGGTACCTTTGGAAGGTTTCCCCCTCGAAAACAAAAAAAAAGGGTGGGGTAGGTTTTACTTTCATACGATGAAAAGATAAGTCCTCGGAATTCTAAGTCCTCGGGAGTAGCATCGCATTTGTAATTGATTTCAGAAATAAACCGATATGTACAGATGTCAATTTACGGCACAGATCACTTAGTCACGTGTCATGCTCGTTTGCAACTTCTATGAGTGCGTTCCATTAGACGTTCGGAAAGTTCACGCTCACGACCGCAGTTTTTCCCGTTTCATTAGCTTGTGAGCGTTACTGACATAATCTCTAGTGGAATGATTACTTCGACCCGCCTTATTAGATGGGTCGTCGTGAGTATCGCGTGGGCGTAAGTCATGACGTCATGAGTGACGTATTCGCCGCGACCATAACGACCGCGGTCGTCTAGTGGAACGACGTTTTGGGCGTTTAGGGCTTTGTGAGCGTCTTCTGGAACGCGGCCTATGCTATAAAGTAAAATAAAAAATATTGACGACTTAAATATGTACCTACTTATCTACTTTCCAGGAAAAATGTCAGACATAATGACACACACGCTGTTCAATCTGTACAACGCACCGGACGGGTTTTGCTTCGACTTCCTTTGTAGCGACGAGCCGATAGTAGACGACCCGGATAGCCGGGTGTACAACGCTGATAAACGGGTAAGAGATGGGTACACATTACTATCAATTATTTGACTCTTAATATTGTCCACCGCCACACCATTTTTGTCTACTAAAAACTAAAAAAAAACTTAAAACGCTTTGACACCCATAGCCCCACAGTAGGTTTCCTCCTGTATCGTGGGTTCCATTGATACACACATAGACGGATACACATTCACCCAGACCCAGAACAAGAATCTAAACTCCGCACCACCACGCACGTCGACTAAAGCAATATTAAACTGTTGCTCTGGCTTGAAGGGTGTATAGTATGGGAGATAGGCTTATCCGAGGTCTTCTCAGAAATTTGGCAACACATTATCATCCGTCGTCCCTGTAGTTCCGGGATCAGAATTGTCGTCTTCAACCCATTATTCTCCCACTGCTGGGCACAGGTCTTCTCTCAGAATGAGAGAGTTTAGGCCATAGTCCACCGCGCTGGCCAAGTGCGAATTGGTGGACTTCACACACCTCCGAGAACTTTTTTTTTTAAAGAACTCTCGGGTGTGTAAGTTTCCTCAGGATGTTTTCCTTCATCGAAAAGCAGTGATAATTAATGTATAATACGCACATAAATCAGTGGTGCGTGCCTGGGTTTGAACCTCTGAAGTCAATCACAGATGCGTTGCTACTCCCGAGGACTATGATGGTCGCCTCATGTGAAAGTGTGCCGGCAACCACACCCTTCTGTCGAAACGCAAGAAATGCTTCACGCTAGAAATAGGTGTAGCGGTGGTACTTCCCCGGGCGAACAACATTGGTTCTACGATCTTCAAAGCTTTCTACACTCATAGCTCCACAGTAGGATTTCCTCCTGTATCGTGGATTCCATTGATACACACAAAGACGGATACACATACACCCAGACCCAGAACAAGAATCTAAACCCCGCACCACCACGCACGTCGACTAAAGCAATATTATACTGTTGTTCTGGCTTGAAGGGTTTATGGAATGGGAGATAGGCTTATCCGAGGTCTTCTCAGAAATTTGGCAACACATTATCATCCGTCGTCCCTGTAGTTCCGGGATCAGAATTGTCGTCGTCAACCCATTATTGTCCCACTGCTGGGCACGGGTCTTCTCTCAGAATGAGAGAGTTTAGGCCATAGTCCACCGCGCTGGCCAAGTGCGAATTGATGAACTTTATACACCTCCGAGAACTTTTTTTTTAAAGAACTCTCGGGTGTGTAGGTTTCCTCACGATGTTTTCCTTCACCGAAAAGCAGTGATAATTAATGTATAATACGCACATAAATCAGTGGTGCGTGCCTGGGTTTGAACCTCGGACCTCCCGATTGAGAGGCCAAGTTTCAACCATTAGGCTATCACTGCTCTTCTCACTGCTGGATCAGAATAGAGCTACGGTATTTCCTGCCTGTCGTAAGAGGTGACTAAAAGCTTCTAGGGTTGTGGACGGCTAGGGTGGTTCGAACCGTTCGATCAGACGACCCCGGGTAGGACGGCGGTATGCGTGGCCGCATACCGTTGTAAAGACCAGACGGTGCAGTGGGCCCAGCTGCTCACCTGGGAGGAGCCCGACGGGGCAACGTGTTTAGACGACTCCGGTTGCGTTCCTTTGGAGATCCCGGAGTCCTCTTTTTAGCGCCGAGGACGGCCAACGGTGGGGTTTTAAACGCTAAAAGTCTCACACATAACTCTGCGTCGCTCCCACGGCGTCGGGTACCCGTTGAAGGTTTCCCCTCGAAAACAAAAAAAATCAACCGTAGGTTAGACTTTAAATTTATGGTTGATTATAGATATCCATGGGTGGTAGTGTCCATTTACCAACTGTTAAACCGGGAACGTATTTTTAAACCGGATGTCTATTTTTTCTTGACGATACCATTCATGGGTTCCTCTTGGCAGCTGAGAGGATATGCCGGAGACTAATTTTGGATAGAACCCAGTTCTTTTTTTTTTTATTTCACTGAAGTAGCAAACGAGCATGCAGTCCACCTGATGGTAAGTGGTCACCGCCGCCCATGGACATCTGTAATCAACTTCATACAGAACGTGGGTGCCATCTGAAGTCAATCACAGATGCGTTGCTACTCCCGAGGACTATGATGGTCGCCTCATGTGAAAGTGTGCCGGCAACCACACCCTTCTGTCGAAACGCAAGGAATGTTTCACGCTAGAAATAGGTGTGGCGGTGGTACTTCCCCGGTCGAACTACACTGGTTCTACCACCTTGTAAATTGTCTTATAGCCTTGAAGCCGTTTTTGAGTTCCGGTGAAAGAGAGTAGTTGCCTGCTCATTTTCATATAGCTTAGTCCATGGGAACTAACTGTTTTGACTTCATATAGAGTCCATGTTCTACGAAGTTGCATGACCTTGAGCGGCAGTGACCACTTACCAAATGAAATGCATGACGACATACGTGGCGGAGCGGTTACCATACCGGTCTTACGCGCAATGGGTTCCAGGTTTGATTCCCGGCCAGACAGGTATCTGAATGATGAGTTTATATTAATGTTCTGGATCTAGGTGTTTGTGTATTCGTCTTATATGTGTCCTTGGTACCCACGACACAGGAAAAAATCCTATGAATGTATAAAACGTGTTTTTTTTAATACAAAATTTGATCATGTCTTTTTATCGGCAAACAAAAAGACGAGAAAATCCTAGTGTAGGGCTATGAGTGTAGAAAGTGTGCATGTTCATTACTTTATGATTCTAGAAATATTAAGTCTTGTGACAGGTGAATGACTTCATAACACAAATAGAGAAACAAGCAAAGTACTACGACCACGACAACATCCTGGTGACAATGGGCGGAGACTTCACCTACCAGAGCGCTGCTAACTGGTTTATGAATATCGACAAGATTATCAGGTAATAATAATAACTCTTTATTTTACCCAGAAAATGTAGATAACAAGAAACATACAAATTTAAAATAAAACAATACAAAAGGCGGTCTTATCGCTAAACAGCGATTTCTTCCAGACAACCTAATAGTATGGAGTTAAAGTAAGCGATAAATATAAGAATAGATTGTCCCTGTAGCCTCGGGGTCAGAATAGGGCTACGGTATCCCCAGCCTGTCGTAAGAGGCGACTAAAAGGGGCTTCCGGGGTTGCAGACGGCTAGAGTGGGAGCTCGAACCGTTCGGTCAGGCAATCCCGGGAAGGACGGCGGTATGTGTGGTCGCATACCGTCGTAAAGACTAGACGGAGCGGTGGGCCCAGCCGTCCATCTGAGAGGAGCCCGATGGGGCAGCGCGCTCGAAGGATTCCGGTTGAAGTCGTTTCGAGATCCCGGAGTCCTCCTTTTCAGCGCCGAGGACGGCCACCGGGGGGGTTTTAGTGCGGTATAAATCCCACATAACCCTGCGTCGCTCCCACGGCGTCGGGTACCTTTGGAAGGTTTCCCCCTCGAAAACAAAAAAAAATATATATATATAAGAATAGATTAGGTGCAATATGGAAGTTTTAGTTAGAAGATTTGCAAAATAGAGCTAAGGAATAATTTAACGGTAGCAATGATGCGATAGGAGAAGGACAGCATACGATAAAAAGACGGAATAGAATAGAAGATTATATTTAAAGAAGAGAAGAAGATAAGTTGGAGCTGAAGGTAATATGATTTAACTAGATTTATAAAGAAGTATAAAGACTGTGCGTTACGTATAGGAACAGGAAGGGAGTTCCAGGTAATAAATATACCAAGATTTACCAGATGCTAACTAACGTAATTCGACTGGAAAGGTTCCACCGCCACACCTATTTCTAGCATGAAGCATTTCTTGCGATGCGATGGAAGGATGTGGTTGCTGACATACACTTATTTGGGGCAACCATCTCAGTCTTTCAGAGTAGCAACGCATCTATGATTGACTTCAGATAGAACCGCTGTTCTAAATAAAGTTGTATACGTGCGTCCATGGGCAGTGGCAGTGACCACTTACCATCAGGAGCATCCCATGCACATTTCTTACTACAATCTTATAAAAAACATGTTGATAGGTGGTAGTGGCTTACCATCAGGTGGACGGCAGGCTTTTGTTTTTTATTTTATTTCTTTGTGAGTCTTTTAACGTTTCATTTTCTTTCGTTCATATTTCTTTTTTATTGTTTTAGGTTTAGCGGATTTTTGTTTTTTTCTCGAATATTGTTACTTTTAAACATAATAATTTCTAATTTAAATGTATGTGCTTATTCTGTCTTTGTGTCGATGGACCGAAATAAATGTTTTTTCTTTCTTCCTTTCTTCTATTTGCTACTTCTAATAAATCTTCTGTTTCAGCCACATTAACTCCCATTCTGCTAACATATCGGATATTAACATCTTCTACTCAACTCCTTCGTGCTATTTAAAGGCTATATATCTGTATGGAAAACGGGATAAGGCGCTTTATACTGAAAAGGTAAAGGCTTCTCACAACTTGTATGGATCTTAGTGGGTGGTATATGGTATGTATTAAGTGGTATGGTGGTCGCTAGTGTGTGAAATCCCCTAATAAGTTAATGGGTAGAACCAGTTTAGTTCGACCGGGGAAGTACCACCGCCACGCCTATTTCTAGCGTGAAGCATTTTTAGCGTATCGATGGAAGGGTGTGGTTGCCGGCACACTTTTATATGAGGCGACCATCATAGTCCTCGGGAGTAGCAACGCATCTGAGATAGAGTTCAGATAGAACCCATGTTCTGTATGAAGTTGCTTACAGATGTCTACGGCGGCGGTGACCACTTACCATGAGGCGGACTGCATGCTCGTTTGCTACTTAAATGAGATAAAAAAAAATGTGTGCGTGTACTAGCGTACACTCGTAAGAAGTGAAACTTCTTTATGACGTTATTTTTCAAAAAAATATTTACTATATGCAACTTTACAGAAATTGGTTAAATAAAGTTAAATTAGATAAAGTTTAATAAAAGGCTTTTATTAAACTTTATCTAATAATCTAATCTATAATAATCTATCTAATATCACGCGTGGTAAGGATAAGAAAAAGATGGCGCGTAACGGAAAAAAAAGATGGCGCGTAACAGAAAAAGATGGCGCGTAACGAAAAAATGTTACACTAAATTTTTTTCCAAACCCGATAAAGAAGTTTCACTTCAAAAAGAGGAAAAAAGATTTCATGCGCTTTCCTGTACAAAATATTAAGTCATCGATTCCGTTTGTTAGCACTTAATGGATCCGTCAGCTTGAGCACTTCGGAGGGTTGTTGTCATTAGTCCCCGCGCCTGGCATGCGTGTCGATGGCTGAATGTTGATGATATTTAGAAGGACGCTTCTACCCACTTCCTAGATACCGTCATAAGGCCTCACCGACACCACACAACACAATATAGCGTCAAACCTATAAGAAATAATATTGGAAATGAGTTAACCTTTTATTCTAATAATTAATTAAATAAATTCCTCAAAACGGGGAGCAATGGATGTCTAACGGTGGAAGAAAAAAGTAAAAGGAATTTTACAATAAACGAAATCTCCTTGCATGCCTCTAACGCAAAGCATTTGAGTTAGTGTGGCGACTTCACGCTACTCATCAAGAGATGGCGCTACTAGTATTCTGAAACACGCTATCGAAGCATTTTCAATACCCCGCATATATACAAGTTCCGAATGCGAAAATTGCTCAATGCACGGGCAATTTTCTCGATTTCAATTTCTTCTATCTCTTACACGTTTTTAGGGATATTTTATATAGCTTTAGATATTTTCAGGACGACCATCTTCCATATGGGAGTGATTTGAGCACCTATTGGACTGGATTTTACACATCTAGACCTAGCCTTAAATACTTTATTCGAAGAGCTCATATTTTTCTACAGGTAAGATTTATTTAGATTAGCGCTCAGTCTGACAAGCAGAGGGTTCCGGGTTCGATCCCTGGCCAGACTGAAAATTAAAAATTATGTGATTGAAAATTTTGGCTTTTTATTTGTTTTTAATGTACGCTATTTTTAATTGTAATGGCTTTTGTTTATTATTTTTATTAACACAGTTTAACATTGAACACGTTTATAGATCGTGAAACAATTAACAGTAATATCGAGAATGGCGGATTCCTACGAATTGCATTCACTACGACATGCGATAGGCCTGATGTTACACCATGACGTCATAACAGGTAATATTCATTAACTCCTCATATATATAATATATATATATATATATACATAGTATAAATTGAGCCGTGATAGCCTAATGGTTGAAACTTGCTCTCTCGATCGGGAGGTCCGAGGTTCAAAACCAGGCACGCACCAATGATTTATGTGCGTATTAGAAATTAATTATCACTGCTTTTCGGTGAAGGAAAACATCGTGAGGAAACCTACACACCCGAGAGTTCTTAAAAAAAAATGTTCTCGGAGGTGTGTGAAGTCCACCAATTCGCACTTGGCCAGCGCGGTGGACTATGGCCTAAACTCTCTCATTCTGGGAGAAGACCCGTGCCCAGCAGTGGGCCAATAATGGGTTGATGCGACGATGCGACGACATAGTATAAAACAGAGTCGCACTCTCTCAATCTCTCTCTCTCTCTCTTCCCGCTCTCTGTCCTTATGTATGCTTAGATCTTTAAAACTACGATGCGGATGCTCATGGACTTCTACAAGCAGGGTTCTATCTGAAGTTAATCACAGATACATTGCTACTTTGTAGAACTAAGATGGTCGCCACATGTGATAATCATGAAAAATATTGCAAATTCTATATATTTAGTGAGCTTCCTTATTATGCCTTGAATTAACTTCCACATTTGTGTTATAGGGACCAGCCAACAGCATGTTATAAATGATTTTACTAAAACTCTATCAGAAGCCGTAGATGCTTGCACGAGAAAAGTTTCACAATCTTTAAGGTAAATTCTAAAGTATATTCATCTATCTATCTAGCCTTTTGAGGACCCCCTTTTTTTTTGATATCGAGGGGGAAATCTTCGAAAGGCACCCGACGCCGTGGGAGCAACGCCGAGTTATGTAGGATTTTTAACTAAAACCCCCCCGGTGGCCATCCTCGGCTCCGTGTGGAGGACACCGGGATCTCCAACGGACCGCTGCCGGTGTCCTCCGAGCGCGATGCCCTCTTCGGGCTCTTCCCAGTGAGCATTGTACTCAGTGCCCTGGTGTTTACGATAGCATGTGGCCGTGTAGGACGACGGCATGAGGCCACTCGTGCCGTCGTCCTACACGGGGTCGCTTGGCAGGACGGTTCGAGCTCCCACTCTTACCGCCCGCAACCCCGGAAGCCCCTTTTAGCCTCTTACGATAGGCAGTGGATACTGTAGCCCTATTCTGATCCCGGAACTACAGGGATAATTGCGGACCCCTACTACATTATAAGTCTCGCATTAAATATACTTCATTAATGTATTTTTTATTTTATTTTTATTTTTATTTTATTTAAGGCGAAACTTTGTGAGTGTGTATGTTTGTTACTTCTTCACGTGTAAACGGCTGAAGCGATTTTTATAAAATTTGGTAGGGATTTAGCTAATGCTCCGTAATAACATATAGGCTACTTTTTACTATAGGAAAATATCTTATTCCCACGGGACAAGCTATTTTTGGTAACGCGGGCGAAGTTGTCAAATTCAACTAGTGTATATTATTTCAGTATGCTAACACCCTCGTGGGGAGGCAGCAGACGATCGAAGATAAACCAGCAGTTTGCTGTTTGCCATCACCTTAACGTCAGTCAATGCAGAGTAAGAAAGAAGTAGAAGTATTCGATGCATCACCAAAACATGACGATGATGCACTGTCTCACACTCACACTCTTTCTGCACTCATAGTCCCATACTAGGACTTTGTCGTGGGTACCATGGACACACAAGACGAATACACAAACACCCAGACCCAGAACATGAATCTAAAGTCATCATTCAGATACCTTTTTTTTATCTGACGGAAGCAAACGAGCATGCAGTCCATGGGGGGGGGTCTTTGTTTTGCTTACTTTGGATGACATGGGGGGTAGGGAGGTCTAGACGTTGACGTAATCATCATCGCTAGTTATTTACTTTTTTACAATACTGTACATAAAATACATTTTTAATTGAAAAATGTTTACGTAAGCATGGAGGGAGGGGCTTTAGGGGGGGCTAGAGCTTTGCTTACTTTTGCTGTCAAGGGGGCTGGGGGGGGGTAAAGAAATGTAATAAATCTGCTTACGTAATATTTGAACGACACCTTAGGGAAAATGATAAAAGTATCATTTTACGATGCGCACGCACACCGTCACGAAAAATCGACACAATCAATTTAGCTGTAGTCAACATTTCAGTTTTTATTAGTTTCACCTGTATGTTTGTTTATATGTTTGTAACCGACTTCTTTGGGCGCGATTTTGACCCACTTTAAACGGCCAGATTTCGTTCAAACTTTGTAGATTTATTGAGGCCCGATGACAATACACTAATTTGATAAAATTATTCCATTTTTTAATTTGACTAAAAAGTAGAAAATAAATAATAGTTTAAAAAAACTAAAAAACACGCTTTTTATAGAAAACCGAACTAAAAATAGAAAATAAATTTAAATGAATTTAAATGAAGAAAATATTGTTAAAAATTTCAATGAATATAAATTACTAATAGTGTGAATAAAAAACAAATATTTTATTTAAAAAAAAGCGTGGGGTGCTTTTTAAGATATTATCGAAATGATAATCACTCTACTCATATCTGTCAATAAAATATCTATAACCATTGACACCATGCACCCCACGCTTTTTTTTTAAATAAAATATTTTTTTTTTTATTCACACTATTATTAATTTATATTCATTGAAAGTTTTAACACTATTTTCTTCATGTCTGAGTGTCAGGCCCCAGTGTTGAGCTGGGCGTCCCAACTGATGTTTTAAATAAAACTCGTCCTTTAAATTATAATAAACTGTATAATGTATTAAGAGAACGACCAGCGTGTGCACCATTGCAAGTGATCGCGGACGAGACGAGTGGTAGATTCGCGGTGCGGGCCCCCCGCCAACCGCGGCTTGCCGTATGTACCGCGCTACGTAGATGACGCAGTAACATACTCCCCGGGTTGAAGTGTAGGCTTCAAGATTCTGGATGAATGGGAAGAGGGCATATATTATTATATGCTCGGGTGATGGTGCCCTTCTTCGTCTGGATTTCAGCTACTCTCACACGACCGTCGGATCCAGGCTTGACTGCTGTGACTCTGCCCAGCATCCACAAGAGAGGAGGAAGATTGTTGTCCTTGACGATGACCATGGCGCCTATCTTGAGATCTTCACTATTTGTCTGCCATTTGATTCTTTGCTGCAGAATAGAAACGAATTCTTGTGAGAATCGTTGCCAAAAATGCTGTCGCAGTTTTTCAATTCTTTCGAAGCGTGGCAGTCGCTTAATGTCGACATCGGCCACTAGAGGACGTGGGACGGTCGTAAGTGGTCGTCCGATAAGGAAATGTGAAGGGGACAAGTATGAAAGATCAGAAGGATCAGTTGATAGAGGTATCAAGGGTCTGGAATTTAAAACAGCCTCTATCTGAACCAGACACGTCGACAGCTCCTCATATGTTAAATGAGTTAAGCTCATTACCTTGTATAATAAATATTTTACGGATTTAACGGCTGCCTCCCAAATGCCACCAAAATGAGGGGTATAAGCTGGTATAAATTTAAATTCTATGCCCTCATTACATAAACTTGCAGCTATACTATCTGATGAAGCTAATAATAATTTTGAAAGTTCGTTAAAAGCTCCCACAAATGTTGTGCCGTTGTCGGAGTACCTACACACGTTGAGGCTTACCCCGACGGCTGATAAACCGACTGAACGCTGCCAGAAATGCCTCCTTGGTGAGGTCCGACACCTGCTCCAAGTGAACGGCTCTGACTGCAAAGCACACAAAAACACATATGTATGATTTTATTAATTTGCAGCCTCTACCACGACGATCGGCTATCAGCACTGGCCCGGCGTAATCAAGGCCTGTATTTAAAAATGGAAACTCTAAAGAGGTTCGATCGTTCGGCAAGTTGCCCATAATAACCTGAACAGGCTGGGCTTTGAAGCGAGTGCATCGAACGCAATTACGCACCACCTGCTTAGCTAGATTTCTACCTGCTACAGGCCAGTAGGTAAGCCTAATCTTTGCTAAGAGTAATTGAGGCCCTGCGTGGAAAAGTGTTTTGTGTTCCTTTTCAAAGATTATTTTTGTTATGTGGTGTTTGCTGCATAATAGAATGGGGTGCTTAACGTCATATGTATAATTAGAGTTTTTAAGACGTCCACCAACGCGAATTAAGTTCTCGTCATTAATGAACGGGGAAAGACTAATTAACCGATTATTTTTGTGTAAAGTCTTATTAGTTTTAAGATGTATATATTCCTCAGGGAACATTTCCTGCTGAGAAATCTGTAATATAAGGTTCTGTGATGATTGTATTTCCGAATTAGTTAAATAAGATGTATATTTTTCATTATGTTTTTTTACAATTATTTATAAATCTTTGTATATAGGCTACGGTTCTGATTAATTTTGTAAATGAAGATGATTTATGTATTAAATTCGAAATTATATTATTGTTATTTTCTAATGTTGTATTGTTATTTTTAATGGACGTATGTAATGATGTTTCTGGTAATGAATGAAGTTGTGTGTTAGGAGAACTAGGAAATTTTATTTCCCTTTCTTTAAGAAAATTTGGGCCAGACCACCAAAGAGTAGAAACGCTGATGCAATCAGCCTTCACCCCGCGAGAAGTGAGGTCAGCTGGGTTACAATTGGAAGGAACGTAGCTCCACGTCTGGCCGGTAGTTGTTTCTTGAATCTCACTCACTCTATTGCGGACAAATTGATTAAGTTGACTCGGTGATGCAGAAAGCCATCCTAAAACGATGGTTGAATCACACCAAAAGTAATAATGACTAAACAATAGAGTAAGTGATTGACGTACCTTCAGAAATAATTTTGTTCCTAATAAAGCACCACATAGTTCCAAACGTGGTATGGTTGTGGGCTTTATAGGGGCTATCCTGTTTTTAGAGGCTAAAAGGCGAACGCCCACTGCTCCGTCAACTCCAACTGTTCGCACATAAACACACGCGCCATAAGCACGCTGAGAAGCGTCTGAGAAAGTATGAAGTTCTATTAAAGTGGGGTCACTACAAGAAACCCAACGAGGAATGCGAATAGAGTTGAGAGCTGAAAGTGAATTTAAGAACTCAAGAAATTGTGATTTAATTTCCGTTGGTACATCTTCATCCCAGTTACATTTCAGTATCCAAAGTTTTTGCAACATAAGTTTAGCTTGGACTATGCAAGGGCTAACAAGCCCAAGAGGATCAAAGACCTGACTTATTAAAGATAAAATATTGCGTTTTGTAACTTTAGATATAGGTTTTGTTTTAATTGAAAAGAATAAATTATCTGAGTTACACTCCCAGTACAAACCAAGCGTTTTACATGGAGAAATGTCATTTAAATTTAATGTTTTATTATTAACGTCCACATTATTATTACTAATTAATTTTAATATTTTTACACTGTTTGATTGCCACTTACGAAGATTAAATTTTGCGGACTTCAAAATATCACTTACGTTGCGACATAATGACACGACTGACTCAATGGAATCACCTCCACTCAAGTAGTCATCAACATAAAAATCACGTTTAATAGATTCACTAACCTTAGGGTCTGAACATTGACTTGCAAGCGATGTTAAGCATTTTGTCGCTAAATATGGGGCCGAAGCAGTTCCATATGTGACTGTATTGAGTCTATATGTTTTTAAAGGTTCTGACGGATCAAATCTGAAGACGATTTGTTGCAATGAGCGTTGAGAGGGCTCCACTAATATAACTCGATACATTTTCTCAATATCGCCAGTTACAACATATTTATGCTGCCTAAATCGTAAAAGTATTGTTAGTAAATCCTCTTGTACGGTTGGACCTACCATCTGAATATCATTGAAGGACTTGCCGGAGGTGCTTGCGGCTGAGGCATCGTATACTACGCGGAGCTTTGTGCTTGAGCTTGCCTCGCGTATTACGCCATGATGAGGCAGAAAATAATTAAATTTAAAGTTATCTGATTTTTTGTTTACTGTCATGTGATTTAAATCAATGTATTCACGCATAAATTGTAAATAATTATTTTTAAATGAAGAGTCGCGTTCAAATCTGCGTTCTAAGCAAAGAAATCGACGCTTAGCCATTGCATAAGAATCACCTAAGCACTCGGGCGAGTCCTTCAAAGGTATAGTGACAATGAATTGACCATTGTTATCGCGACGTGTAGTCTTTTCAAAATGGCTTTCGCATGCTTGCTCTTCTGAAGACAAACAATTACTAGAAGGCAAAGAGTCGAGTTCCCAAAAACGAGTAAATTGGTCAGACTCCGTATTAGATAAAAAATTACATAATGTCGGTTGCGAAAAAGGACGAGACTGATATATACAGCCCGAAACAAGCCAACCTAGCCTTGAGTTCTGTAATTTAGGTTTATTTTTGCCTAAATTAATTGTATCGGAACTTAAGACGTCCCAAAATACCTCAGCTCCTACAAGTATATCTATAGCTGAAGGTATATTAAATGTAGGGTCTGCTAGCTGAAGACCTGACGGAATAGATATATGTTTAATATCTATATAAGAGCCAGGCAGCGATTGTGTAATTTTTTGTAAGACAAAACAGTTAACGTTCGCCCGATAACCACCACAACAAGACTGCAAAACTAGGTTACAGCTTTCTGAGGTATTAGAAACTTGACCGTTTATACCTGAGACAGTGGAGCTCGTGCTATGTTTTACCAGACCAAGCTTCCCACAGAGGTCCTGGGTGACGAAGTTAGAAGTGCTGCCGTTGTCCAGCAGAAGTCTGGCAGTATGAAGTTGACCGGCAACGTCTGCCACCTTTACCAATGCTGTGGATAGCAATACATGGCCGTGATTATTATTTGAATAAGATGCAGTGTGAGATGGGAGTGCTATGTTGTCCCCTATTTTATCGGAAAATGATTCCTTGTGTAAAAGGGAATTATGTTTTATGGAACAATATTTGCAATGTGATAACTTGCAATGCTTATTTGTATGGCCTGGACGTAGGCAGTTCATACAAACGTTGCTTTCTGACGCTTTTTTAATACGTGTATCAATATCAAGATTTCTAAAGGATTCACAACTAAATAAATAATGAGCTTGAGAACACATAGGACATTTTGTTTCGTTCGATTTGTTAATAGGTTTATTTTTAGTAATGTAGTTTTGATTGTTATATTTGTTAGATGTATTATTTTCGAAGATATTAGTATTAGATTTATTGTAAGTGTAATTTATTTTCTTATTTGCGTTTAAAGTCTCTAATAAATCAGCTCTGTTAGATAAGAAACGTAAGTATTGTTCTAGGCTAGGATATGAACTAAGGCTATTTTTATACTCCTCCCATTGGCGATTAGTGACCGTATCTAATTTTTTGGACATCATATAAATAATTAAGGTATCCCAATGCTCGATGGGCTGGCCAAGTGTGCCAAGGGCCCTTAAATTTTTATTGGTTACGTCTACCATGTTACGTAATGACGTACTGGATTCCCTTTGAATTAATTCAAAATTAAATAAGGCCTGAATATGATTATTTATGAGAAGTCTCTGATTATCATATCTTTCCGATAATAATTGCCAAGCTATAGCATAGTTACTAGC
The DNA here is from genome assembly GCA_949699795.1 of Spicauda simplicius. NCBI lineage: Eukaryota > Metazoa > Arthropoda > Insecta > Lepidoptera > Hesperiidae > Spicauda > Spicauda simplicius. The sequence goes on from OX453084.1 coordinate 9,894,673, forward strand.
CTGGAATTCAATACTTTTTATTATTAAAGACGCACTGCCGGTTAAAGCGACGCGAAGATAATGAAATTTATTAATATTTTGTATACTTTCGTTGTTATGGATAAGAGAAATATACGTATCTCTAAACTCAAGCCAGTGCCGATAGTCGCCATCAAAGTGAGGCAGGTCGATCTTGGGCAAACGGACGAAGTCGTGCTTGCAGGCAGAGCCGTGAGGAGCGCCGCCACCCTCGGACGACGCGGAGACGGACGAGGAAGCGCGCACGAGAGCCAGCAGCGCACGCGCACGGGACACTTGCGCGAAGTACTGCTGTTCGAATTGTTCCCTCTCTTTATACATTTCGTCTGCATCCTCCGACAACAACTCCAACTCCGTCTGCAATGCGTCGAAATCACGATAAAGTGTTTCCATCACACCAAGACGGCATTCTAATTCCGCTAATTGGAAATTATCTAACTCTGTTATTGGCATTAATTTTATAAAATTTGTAAATTGCGTCAGTTTTGCTTTTAAGCTGCCACGTTTTTTTATTAAATCTTTAAATTTATCGTTAGGCATGATTAATGAAGTGATTATTAAATGTATATTATGAAATTAAGGCGTAAATAGCTTAAGTGCAATATGTATATGTGCTAAGCAACAGCAAATAAATGAATAGAAATGGATTGGCTATTTATGAAGAGATCAACGATGTCTGATCCGTATAGCGTTGCTTAAATTCCTGGTTTGAAGGACAAGGAAGATAGGAAATTAAGAAATAAAAGGAACGGACTCACTCAATTGTAACGACCCCCGGGTTCAAAGTCCTCTAAGTGACCGCGAAATGTCCTCCACGGTCGAAGGCGGGCAATGTTGAATCCACGGGCGTTCAGTGCACGGCGAAGCGGACGTTCTTTGGCCACTGATGACGGCTCGAAGGACCACTGTCTGAGTGTCAGGCCCCAGTGTTGAGCTGGGCGTCCCAACTGATGTTTTAAATAAAACTCGTCCTTTAAATTATAATAAACTGTATAATGTATTAAGAGAACGACCAGCGTGTGCACCATTGCAAGTGATCGCGGACGAGACGAGTGGTAGATTCGCGGTGCGGGCCCCCCGCCAACCGCGGCTTGCCGTATGTACCGCGCTACGTAGATGACGCAGTAACACTTCATTTAAATTCATTTAAATTTATTTTCTATTTTTTAGTTCAGTTTTCTATAAAAAACGTGTATTTTAGTTTTTTAAAACTATTATTTATTTCTATTGTTAGTGTTATTGTTCTATCCTATTACGCCAAAGAATAACTTCTAACGCGTGTACATAAGTACACACACTTTCTTTTTTCAGTTCATAGAAACCCAGGAATCCGTTCTGCTCATAGTCTACAACCCACTGAGCGTGAAGACGTACCATCACGTGCGATTACCAGCTATCGCCTTACACTATTCCATACGGGACTACAATGGTAACATCCTTGTTAAACCATCAACCATCAGGGTATACCCCAGTGGTTCTTAACCGGTGGTCCGCGGACCACTGGTGGTCCCTGGAAGCATCTCAAGTTTTTAAAAAGGTCGTCGAAAGTATAAGGATTCCAATGTAATGTCCAAAATACAGGTCATAAGTAAAAGACGAAGATATTTTGTCAAAACACCCTTCATCACTAAAAGGTTAAGAACCACTGGTATACCCTAATCCAGGAGAAGAAGGTTAATGGTATACCCTAACCCTCTTCTCCTGGACTGGACTATAGTCCACCACGCTGGGCAAGTTTTGCCCGATTGAAGTAGCAAACGCTTGCAGTCCACCTGATGGTAAGTGATCACTGGCGCCCAGGGATGTCTATACATCTGCTGTGTCTATACAAGCTGCCTATGCAGCTTCATACAGAACAGATTCGATGTGCTGTGCTACACCCGAGGACTAAGATAATCGTCTCATGTTCGTTTTTATCTGACTGAAGTAGCAAACGAGCATGCAGTCCACCTGATGGTAAGTGATCACTACTGCACATGGACATCTGTAAACAACTAGATACAGATCATGGGTTCTATCTGAAATCAATCACATATGCGTTGCTACTCCTGAGGACTATGATGGTCGCCTCATGTGAAAGTGTGCCGGCAACCACACCCTTTTATGGAAACTCAAGAAATGCTTCACTCTAGAAATAAGTGTGGCGGTGGTACTTCCCCGGTCGAACTGTACTGGTTCTACCACCTTTAAAATGTGAAAGGGATCCGGCAAGCACAATATGAACCGTCGGGAACCTATTATTGTTCTACTGCTGGTGACAGGTCTCTGAAGGAGTTTGTAGGCTATAGTCCACCGCGCTGGCCAAGTGTCTTTCCAAGTAAGTAGCAAATAAGTATGCTGTCAACCTGATGGTAAATGGTCATTGCCGTCCATGGACATCTGTAAGCAACTAAAGAACAGGGTTTATCTAAAGTCAATCTCAGATGTGTTGCTACTCCCGAGGACTAAGATGGTCGCCTGATATAAAAGTGACCCGAAAACCTCACTATTCCACCGAAATGTAAGAACTGCTTCATGCTAAAAATAGGTGTGACTGTGGTATCTTCCCGGTCGAACCATTGTTCTACCACCTTGCAACTATTGACCTATTATTGTCCCACTGCTGGGAACAAGTTTCTGGGGGGAGACAGTTTGCAGAATATAGTCCACCGCGCTGGCCAAACGAGCATGCAGTCTACCTGATGATAAGTGGTCACTGCTTCCCATGGACATCTGTAAGCAACTACATACAGAACATGGGTTCCGTCTGAAATCAATCACAGATGCGTTCCTACTCCCTAGGACTATGATGGTCGCCTCATATAAAAGTGTGCCGGCAACCACACCCTTCCACCGAAACGCAAGCTTTACGCTAGAAATAAGTGTGGTGTTACGTTCTAGCTTGCCCTTTGCGCCATTTGAAGAGCCTGATGTCTCAGCGCTCCGAGGATACCTCAGAGGAAAATATTCCACATCTTGTCTTTCCAGATGACGAAGTGGAATACCAGCTGGTGCCGTTACCAGCGCCAATCATCAACATGCCTGGTCGAGCGTCCACCGCCATACAGGAGCTTTACTTCGAAGCTGAAAACATCCCTCCTTTGGGCTTCACCGCGTACTTTATCACTGCTGTGAGGGATCCCTTGGTAAGAAGGTGCCTATTAATATCGAAAGGTGATTTTGGTGATTTTTCCTCCCTTCCCCCTCCTCCAAGGATCCTTCCTTTAGTCAGATGTTGTGGGATTCGTTTCGACCGTCCTTCCCTCATCACTAATTACGTGTGAGATAGTTCCAATATATATATATTTAAATACAATTTAAAAATATGTTAATTATAATCCACTTTTTACGTAAATAAACACGTCAACTTCATACAGAATATGACATCTATCTTAAGTCAATCACAGATGCGTTGCTACTCCCGAGGACTATGAAGATCGCGTCATGTAAAAGTGTGCCGGCAACCAACCTCTTCCATCGAAACGCAAGAAATGCTTCACGCACTACCACAAAATTTTACCACTACGTTTTTGCAACGAAAAGTAGGTATATTTTTATAAGACTGAAGTAGCAACCGACCATGCAAATGCTCGTAACCAAATGTCACCTAACGGTAAGCGGTAACTGCTGCTCATGGAAATTTGCAAGCAACTTCATACAGAGCAAAGGCTTATCTAGAATCACAGGGTTGCTACTCCCGATGTCCAAGACCGTCGCTTCATTATGAAACTTCACAAACACGCCGACACATTTTCACATGAAGCTACAATCATAGTCCTCGGGAGTAACAACGCATCTGTGATTGACTTTAGATGGAACCCATGTTCTGTATAAAGTTGATTACAGATGTCCAAGTGACCACTTACCATCAGGTGGACTGCATGCTCATTTGCCACTTCAGTCAAATAAAAAAAAATGAAAATAAACCGGCAACCATAGACCATATCTTCCACAGAAATTTATAAGCCGGGTCGGACCTTATGTGGCTATGGACATGAAGGTCTCCGTCATTATACTTTTCGTCTCACAATAAAAATAACAAATTACAGGGCGAAAATGCATACGTGAAGAAATCCAGTCAAACAGGCACTTCAGACCCGGATCAAGAATTAATCCCGTATATTTCTAATGAGGTAAGATTTTGTTTAATCATATGAAAGAGAACAATCACACACTTCCACCGAAACGCAGTGCTTCATAATAATGAAATAAGTGTGGCGGTGGTAGCTCTCCGGTAAAAGCATATGCGTTCTATCATCTTGGGTCTTGGGAGACTTGTAAATTTGCCTCGTAGGGCTATCTTCACCCTTTATCCCTGTAGTTCCCAGATCAGAATAGGGCTTCGGTATCCCCTGCCTGTCGTAAGAGGCGACTAAAAGGGACTTTCGGCTGCGGGCGGTAAGAGTGGGAGCTCGCTCGTACCGTTCTGCCAAGCGTCCCCGTGTAGGACGACGGCATGTGTGGCCACATGCTGTCGTAAACACCAGGGAGGCGTACTGAGTACAATGCTCACTAGGAAGAGGCCGAAGGGGGCATCGCGCTCGGAGGACACCGGCGGCGGTCCGTTGGAGTTCCCGGTGTCTTCCACACAGGGCCGAGGATGACCATCGGGGGGGTTTTAGTGAGGTAAAAATCCCACATGACTCGGCGTTGCTCCCATGGCATCGGGTTCATTTCGAAGATTTCCCCCTCGATATCAAAAAAAGGCCTACCTTCACCTTTGGGTAAATAAAAATGCACACCTTGGATTGGCTTACTTCACTGCTACCCAGGAGAACGAGCGCCGCACTTCTCTACACCAGTAAATAGTAGATATACATAGTCTAAGGGGGGCAAGCAGTCCCCCCTCTGCCCCTGGGCAGGTAGCCCTCTGTTTGAACTATACTTGTTCTCCTTTGAAGTTCTAATTTTCTACATTCTCTCTCATCAACCTATTATTGGCCCACTGCTGGGCTCGGATCTTCTCTCAGAAGGAGAGAGTTTAGGCCATAGTCCACCGCGCTGGCCAAGTGCGAATTGGTGGACTTCACGCACCTCCGAGAACTTTTTTTTAAGAACTCTCGGGTGTGTAGGTTTCCTCACGATGTTTTCCTTCACCGAAAAGCAGTGATAATTAATTTCTAATACGCACATAAATCAGTGGTGCGTGCTTGGGTTTGAACCTCGAACCTCCCGATAGAGAGGGCAATTTTCAACCATTAGGCTATCACTGCTCTACATTCTAACAACGATAAAATTTGTCTCACAACCATGAAGAATTACCGAAAATTACCGACTCATATACGAGAAACCTAAAATAACCTTAAACTTCCAGTACCTCAAAGTAACCGTGGACAAAACAACTGGGTTGCTGGAGTCAGTCCAGCACATCGACGGAGCAAGGGTGCAGGTGTCCCAGAACTTCTATTTCTACAGCCAGGGTCAGCAGACCCTGCAGTCTGGGGCTTACGCGTTCAGGCCTCGCGAAGAAAGACCGACTCCGGTAAGTTCAAGTCCTTATTGCCACACTGCTGGAAACGGGTTTGCTCTAAGAACGAGACAGTGATAGCCTAATGGTTGAAACTTGCCCTCTCGATCGGGAGGTTTGAGGTTCAAACCCAGGCACGCCCTACTGATTTATGTGCGTATTATAAATTAATTATCACTGGTTTTCGGTGAAGGAAAACAGTTCTTAAAAAAAAAAAAAGTTCTCGGAGGTGTGTGAAATCCACCAATTCGCACTTGGCCAGCGCGGTGGACTATGGCCTAAACCCGAAGACCCGTGCCCAGCAGCGGGACAACAATAGGTTGACGAGACACACACAAACAGTGTGCTCTGTCGCTTTGGCTCACTAATTACAGGCGACTATGCTTAGAAGACGGGAGTGGGGACGCTACGAAGTATGGAACAAAGAGGAGAGACCGATAATATAAAATAGTGTGTATATTTCTGTCTCATTCTTTACCGGCTTCATTCTACACATTTTTGTATTTGTGTCTCTTACCTGTCGTTTTTGCATCAGGTTTGAAATCACAACGATTCCAAAGAAGTTTCACTTCAATAAATAAACATTCTTCTGCTTGATGAATTTCAGAATTATTCTATAATTCCAGATATCAGACCGTGCAATGTACTACACGATCCGAGGGTCGCTGGTCAAGGAGATCAGGCAACGGTTCAACGACTGGGTGACACAGATCATCAGACTGTACAGAGGCGAGGAGTTTGTGGAGCTGGAGTGGATTATTGGACCGGTTCCAGTTGGGTATGTTGACCAGGTGGTAGAACCAGTGTAGAGCAGTGATAGCCTGGTTGAAACTTGCCCTCTCGATCGGTAGATCCAAGGTTCCAACCCCGGCACGCACCTCTGATTTCTCTTAAATTACGCGCGTATTAGTAATTAATTATCACTGCTTTTCGACGAAGGGAAACATCGTGAGGAAACCTACACACCCGAGAGTTCTTTAAAAAAAGTTCTCGGAGGTGTGTGACCACCAATTCGCAATTGGCCAGCGCGGTGGACTATGGCTTAAACTCTCTCATTCTGAGAGAAGACCCGTGCCCAGCAGTGGGACAATAATGGGTTGACGAGAGAGAACCAGTGCAATTCGACCAAGGAGGTGCCATCGCCACATTTATTTCAAGCGTGAAGCAGTTCTTGCGTTTCGGTGGAAGGGTTTAATCGCCAGTTCACCTTTATATGAGTCGACCAGCTTAGTCATCGGGAGTATCGACGCATCTGTGATTGACTTCAGATAGAACCTTCGTTCTATATCACGTTGATTACAGATGTCTGCAGCAATAACCACTTACCTTACGTATTTGTAGGTAGAACCAGTGTAGTTCGACCGTGGAAGTACCACCGCCACACCTATTTCTACCGTGAAGCATTTTTTTGCGTTTCGATGGGTGTGGTTGTCGGGAACACATTTATATGAAGCGATCATCATAGTCCTCAGGAGTAGCAACGCATCTGTGATTAACTTCAGATAGAATCCATGTTCTATTTGAAGTTAGTTACATAGCGGCAGCGTCCATGGGCGGCAGTGACCACTTATTATCAAGTGGAATAGAAATAGTTGTGGCGGTGGTACTTCCCCGGTCGAACTACACTTGTTCTACCACCTACAAATACCACGTTTGTGGCAGTCGTATAAAAAATAAATTAAAGAAAACACACAGACACAGAATAAAGTATATTTAACTAAGAGTAAATATACTTTATTCTATGTCTGAATGTGGACGTAAATGGCTGCGACACAGTTTTTTGAAGTGAAACTTCTTTATCGGGGTTGGAAAAAAATTTAGTGTAACATTTTTTCGTTACGCGCCATCTTTTTCTGTTACGCGCCATCTTTTTTTTCCGTTACGCGCCATCTTTTTCTTATACCTACCACGCGTGATATTAGATAGATTATTATAGATTAGATTATTAGATAAAGTTTAATAATAGCCTTTTATTAAACTTTATATAATTTATCTTTATTTAACCAATTTCTATAAAGTTACATATAGTAAATTATTTTTTGAAAAATAACATCATAAAGAAGTTTCACTTCTTACGAGTGTACGCTAGTACACGCACACATTTTTCTTTATCTATTGTAGCTGTTTAAGATAATTCAATCTGTGTATGATGTATATTTGATCAATATAAATCTTTGAAATCTTTGAAAATCGACTTGTTAATGTATTTTAGGAGTGACCTGGGAAAAGAAGTGGTCACCATCTTCAAAACAAACATTTCGAACAATGGCGACTTCTTCACTGACTCCAATTCTCGTCAGATGATGAAAAGGAATTGCTGGAATAAAACCTCTAGTAAGTTTTTTCATAAATCGTATTTTTTATTTTTTTTCCATTAAATTGATAGAAGCAAAATTAATTTATTTTTTGGAATTTTGATACGAATGGAGCCTACTGCCACAGTTAGACTCTTATACCTAACTGCCACAGTTAGACTCTTATGCCTAACTGCCACAGTTAGACTCTTATGCCTAACTGCCACAGTTAGGTCCTGAAAAAGCATATATGCCTGATTTTTCTATGTTTCCTATCTTCTACGATAAGTGCGTAAGTAATGAGGGCTTAGGGGTTTCCCCTTATAGGCGAAAAAAAAACCTAAAACAGGAATGAGACCTCTTTTTGTAGAAAAAAAGTTGAATTCACTTATTCCGGACCCCCCTACATAGGATAAGAAACATCATTCAAAAAATAGCCTACTGCCACAGTTAGGCTCTTAAGTTAAACTTAATAACGATAATAATAATACTCTTTATTGTACCCAAAAGGAATAAATGACATAAAGTAGCAAATTTAAATAACGATACAAAAGGCGGCCTTATCGCTAAACAGCGATTTCTTCCAGACAACCTAAGGTAAGGAGTTAATGTAAAAAAATAATATTAAAATAGGTGAGGTGCAATAAAAAAGTTTTAGGAATAGAATAATAAAATTATTTATAGACATAGATAAAACCATATTATCTGATGTCTAAAATTAGGTGTTTTATTACTAACTAGCTGTACCCTGCGCGCTTTGCTACGCCATCACAAAAAAAACACCAGAAACCTTCGCGAGCTCATGAATAACAATTTTGCTAAAGATCATCACATGATCATCACATGATGAATAGTTTACGATTCTATAAAGAATATACAGATATTCATTTTTATAAAGAAGAGAAGAAAGAAGATTTAGACTACTAGCTAAACTAACTTAACCTAACCTAAACACGTTTCGATAGAAGGGTGTGGTTGCCGGCACACTTTCACATGCGACCATCATAGTCCTCGGAAGTAGCAACGCATCTGTGATTGACTTCAGATGGAACTCATGTTCTGTATGTAGTTGATTACAGATGTCCATGGGCGGCAGTGACCACTTACCATCAGGTGGACTGCTCGTTTGCTGCTTCAGTCAGATAAAAAAAACACATTTCTCCCAGCAGTTCCCTACCAGAAGAAACCAATACCAGCCTGCTACTACCCTGTGACGTCCAGGATCTGTCTCCAGTCCCTGAACAGCAGCGTTGAGATGTGTGTCCTCACTGACAGGACTCAGGGGGGAACCTCGTATGATGAAGGGGAAATTGAGCTGATGGTATGTTCAAACAAACAAATAAAAACAAACGCTTTCTACACTCATAACCCCACACTAGGATTTTCTCCTGTGTCGTGGGTACCATGGTTACACACAAGACGAATACACAAACACCCAGACCCAGAACATGAATCTAAACTCATCATTCAGATACCTGTCTGACCGAGAATCGAACCCGGGACCCATTGCGCATTAGACCGGTTTGGTAACCGCTCAGCCATGCGGATCGCCTTTATATTTTTATATATATCTTGAAATTACTAAACATAATCATTTCAAGATTATGGTGTTAGGTTAGGAGACTATTTATTACTTTGATTTGTAAATTAAAAAGGTCTTGTATTTTATATCTTCTTTACTCTTACGTAGATGCACAGAAGATTACTGACAGACGACGGCTTCGGGCTAGAAGAATCCTTGAACGAGGATGCATTTGGTGTGGGTCTTGTTGTGAAGGGCAAACATAGAATATTCCTCGGGAATTATAAACAGGAAGGTACAGCATTTGTAACCCTTTCATTATCTTTCCATGTTAGTATTTACTAAGTTTTTCCCGCAGTTTTAGAGCAGTGATAGCCTAATGGTTGAAACACGCCCTCTCGATCGGGAGGTCCGAGGTTCAAACACAGGCAACCTCAGTTCAAACCACAGATTTTTCTAAAATTGTGCGTATTAGAAATTAATTATCACTGCTTTCGGTGAAGGAAAACATCGTGAGGAAACACACCCGAGAGTTCTTAAAGTGTGTGAAGTCCACCAATTCGCACTTGGCCAGCACGGTGGACTATGGCCTATGATTCTCTCATTCCGAGAGGAGACCCGTGCCCAGCAGTGGGACAATAATGGGTTGACTTTAAGTTTTTCCCGCAGCTTCACCGGCTTCAACGTCTATCACGGTTTACCAATTTTAACGAAATACGACTGGTAGTTTTAGCAAGAGGAACAAACACACATATATCCTCTACCAGGTGGTGGAACCAGTGTAGTTCGACCGGGGAGGTACCACCGCCACACCTATTTCTAGCGTGAAGCGTTCCTTGCGTTTCGATCGGGTGGTGGTTGACGGCACACTTTAATTTGCGGCAACCGTCATAGTTCTCCGGAGTAGCAACGCATCTGTGATTGACTTCAGATAGAACCCATGTTCTGTATGAAGTTGCTTACAGATGTCGCAGGGCTGCAGGGACCACTTACTATCAGGTGGACTGCATGCTCGTTTGCTACTTCATAATTATATGAAAAACTTCCATTTATAATGTGCTTTGCTTATTTAAATTTTAAAATTTTCTTAGAAATATAGGTCATAACAGTGGAAAGGACAGTGGAAATAATCTTTCGCTAGTAGTTATCAATGATTCCTCCCGCCACCGCAAATTTGTAACTACGGTGCATGCAATAGCCTCAAAATATGTCCAGTGAAAAAATTAAAAAGTTTATCGTGAAACCCGTCCTATATTAAATATGTCGGAAATGGCGGTATTGTGGCAACACCGGAACGCCAGCGCCATCTAGTGGCGTTCGATGAAGTTACGGTTGTACCAGTTTAATGGCCGACACCTCAGTCTATCGTTGACGGTCGGCCGAAGCAGACGACTCTAAAATCATCCCGCGTTCTTAGTGCTACGATTACTTACCTACTTTATTTAGTTTGATTAATTCAGTGATTGTAACAAGTTTAATTCGGCAATATACTGTGTGTTAAAATCAAGTGTGCAATTTATTCTCGTGGTAACATTCCCTATCAGAGCCCACAGTAGGTTATCCTGATACGATGAGCGAAAAAGAACCACCCGACCACCCCCTCCGTCAAATATATTAAATCCTCGATAGTATTAATAAGGGTTCGTGCGACAGATGACACGTGGGGTAGAAGTGGAGAAAAAGGAGTATACGTCGCTCCAGACCAGGTGGACTGATGAGTGGCTTAAAAAGACTCCAGGTGTTTCAAGATGGTAGAACCAGTGTAGTTACCGCCACACCTATTTCTAGAGTGAAGCATTTCTTGCGTTTCATTGGGTATGGTTGCCGGCACACTTTCATATGAGGCGACCATCATAGTCCTTGGGAGCAGCAACGCATCTGTGATTGACTTCAGATAGAACTCCTGTTCTATGTGTAGTTGCTCCAGATGTCTTTAAATTTAAATTAGTTAAATAAGTCTCAATTGATAAACCCATAGGGCAAAGCAGTACTACATTATGAATAACTAACGATAGATGGCGTTAGCGGACAATACTGCTTTACCCTACGAATCAATAAGCGTTTGCAATGTCAGAATCGAGTCATTCCGAGTTCAGCTGTTGAACTATAAGCATATTGTAAAAGTTTAACGTTAATAAATTTTATTATTTATTTTATTTATTACCAAAAAAAGTACATAGTTTTACAGTATTACAGTCTGCCAAACTGTGCAACAGTTTGTCGGCAGCAGCTCTCGTGGATAGTACAACATAACAAAAACAATGTACTACTACTTACTGATCTAAGTACAATACTTATATGATAATTAAATATTAATGAGGTTTATATTCTATAGCGTGCTTATGAAAGTAGTATCAATCTTTAACAATAAAAAAGTAACAGTTAGCTTAGCTTAGTGATTTACATGTATATACATACCTGCACATGTACACAATGTACGTTGTAGGCAGTCATAATGTCATAACCACCATCACGTATCTCAATCACTCATCTAATACTTTTACACACACACTTACACACACACACATACTCACACTTATACATGCTTACACGCAAACATACACCTTTGCACACGCCTAAACACACGCCACACACACATATGCACGCATATTCATGCAACACCCATGCTTCGCACCAACATGCACTTTCACACACATACTTCATACAAATAAATATTATCTACATCGCACATTATGCACACATACATATACATCTAGATAGGGCAGCTATGGACACAATGTAAGATAATGTTTATGAAGAACTTTCTTTAGATTATTCTTACTTTTGGTTCCTACTAGTAAGTCGTATGGTAATTCATTGATAAGAACAGGGGTTAACCAGCGTCTTTCTCGCTTCCCGTAATGATTTTTAACCCTCGGAACATTTAATTTAGGCCTCTTTGATGCGCGTGTTGGGTACGTGTACTCCCTTTCTCTTTTATATTCTGTATTATTGTGTTGTTCCACTAATATAAATTGTTTTACCTTTAAATCAACTGGTAGTATATTACAATATCTAAACAGTTTTTCGTATTCATTTCGAAATAAAGTATTTATATTTTCACTCACTAGAAGTTTTAAAAATCTTAATTGAAGGTTTCTAATCTTATTTAAATGCACAGGGAAAGTTAGACCATACGCACCCAATCCGTATGATATTATTGCATCGGCCAGGGCGTAATAAAGCATGTACATTATGTCTTTATTAATTACATATTTTAAATTTTGAAATTTACAGAGAATTGCCCGTAACCTATTGCATACATGTTCAACATGAGAGCTCCAGCTAAAACGATTATCAATAATTAGCCCTAAGTACTTATAAGAGGTCACAGTTTCGAGCGTTTCACATTGACAGTTTATTTTATTATTATGTAGGCAGTCGTACGAGTGTCCTACTATTCTGACATGTATAGATTTATTCTTATTGTAAGGAGATAATATAGACATACATTTAGTCTTATTTAAATTTATGATAATTCCATTGTCATGTGTCCAACGAATCACATTGTCAAGATCTTCCTGCACTACTTTTTGTATAGTACTTTGGTCGGTGTGGCTATATATAATGCACGTATCATCAGCATACATGTAGGCATTACAGTTCTTAATAACATTCGGTAAGCTATTAACATGCATTATATATCCCATAGGACCGTACACTGAGCCGGTCGGGACTCCATACTTAATCAAGCCTCTTTTACTCTCAGCCCCGCAAACACGAACTATTAGCTGCCTATCTTTTAAGTATTCCCTGAACCATACGTTCATTGGCCCTCTTATCCCACACTCCTGCATGGACTGCAATAAACCGTCGTGATCGAGTGTTTCAAAAGCCCGTTTGAAATCAATGTAAATGCCGAAGACAATTTTTCGTTCGTTGAGAGAATTATTTACTTTGTCCACAAAATTTGATAGAACCGTGGTCGTGCTTTTGTTAGGCCGGAATCCATGCTGCACGTCGTTTATAATTTTAAATCGTTCCAAGAAACCTGTGATTTGTGCTACTATAATTTTTTCCACAATCTTATTTATAACATTCAAGATAGCTATTGGCCTGTAGTTTTTAAACTCCTCATGTGACCCGTGTTTATAAATAGGTCTAATAGTCGCTACTTTAAGTTCCTCGGGATAAACCCCCTTCTGTACACTCAAGTTAATAAAATGTGCGAGGACTGGAGCAATTTTTAGTTTAATTTCTTTCAGGTCTCTGATACGGATACCATCCGATCCAGGCGATTTATTGCAGTCCATTTTGTCTATCTCCTTAACGACATGCTCAGGTATAATTTTGGTGAATCTGTAACTAACACTACTTTCTGTCACATATGAGCTTCGCTCCAAAAATGTATTCCGACAAATATGTTGACATTTAATGTCCTCTATTTCTTTAGTAAAAGTATTACAAAACCCCTCACAGACTTTCGGTTGACTCATTGTTTTTAATAGGTACTTCTCAATCACACTATCTACCGATAATTTATTTCTTCCTAGCCAATTATTTATGTTACTCCAGATTTTACGCATGTCCCCCTTACAGTTTATTAAGTTTTGTTTTCTAGCGTCATTCCTAGCACGATTAATGAGCTTATTCGTATAATTCCTTTGTCTCGTATACTCAAGCCTATAGTTATTATTTTTCGGATGTGATTTCCATCTTCTAAAGAGGGAGTCTTTCTTTTTAACCTGATATTTTAAGTTTTGACTAACCCATTTGTGTGTTTCTCGTTTATTTTTACAGCTAAATTCAAGCATACATTCTTTGTAGATATTTTGGAATATATATACAATTGTGTAATACAATTTTAATGGATCTTCTATTTTTAGTAATCCCAGCCAGTTAAATTCATTTATTTTTTTACTGATAAGTTTGTTATTATAACGCGTTTGAGAAGTACTGCTTATTAATAGTTGCTTACCTAAATCGATTGCGATCCCAGTTAGGTAGTGGTCGGCAACCCTACTTAAAACTGTATAGGCATGCATACCTGATGCTGAGTTAGACCGTACAAAAACATGATCAATGCATGACGCTACTCTACGACCTTCAGTTACACACTCGCGAGTGACATCCCGTAAACAACACTGTAGTCCTAATTCACATAGCGTATTTAGATATTTTCTTGAAACCGTGTCTAAATCCTGTTCCAAAATATTGATGTTTATATCACCAATTAACATTAAGTCGCTCCTTCTAGACATACACTGTAATAAATTTTCTAACTCCGTAATAAAGCTTGCCTTGTTTGTATCGGGGGGCCTATACACAACAAAGATATTGTAGTGGTGGTTATTTATATATAGATTTCCCATTATCAACTCACAATGTTTAACATGAACGTTTTGGGGTGTAAAGTTGTGTTCTTCTCTTACATACAGCAAAATGCCCCCACCTCGCCTTTCTTCTCGGGTGTAGGAAAACATATTAAAGCCTTTAATTTCATAATTATACAACTCATTTTTTTTTACATTAATTTTGGTTAGACATATCACATCCAAGGTATACAGGCATTCCTTTAATATTACGATAAGCTCGCCATAGTGCTTGCGTAAGGAACATACGTTTATATGTATAACTTGCATACTGGTAGTTTGTTTGTTAACGGCAACATACCATGATTTTATATCCGTGTAATTACAATAATCAATATCTTGTATATTTTCATCCTGGTCGATATTATTAAACATTTTAAAGTAGTATATATACAGAAAGTATATAATTAAATATTTCCTTATAGCTAAAAAGGGTTTCACTATTCTTTTCTTCCTTGTATGATGTCTTCAATTTCACTTTCAAAATTAATTTGATATATTTTCTTTTCAGTCTCGTTCTTCTTGATAAGTACCTTACCGTTTTGTATCCATATAAATTTAAAGGTTTCTTTTAGTTTATTCTTCGTACACCAAAACAACTGACGGGTATATCGGGTTACATGTTCATTTATAAAGATTCTGGATTTGTTTCCATTTTGATATATTGTGTCGTTAGTAACAATTTGTTTTCTACTTTTTAACCACTGAGTTCTTGCATCCCGCGAGCGTAATAAGACAATCACAGGCCGTGGGCTTTTATTGTTATCGCCCGGCACTCGCCATACCTTTTCTATATTTTCGGTATTCAGGCATAGTTCATATGCAATTTTCCCTACTGTCGACATCAGGTTCTCTCCGTCATGCTTTTCCAAGTTTTGAATCTCAACGTTCAGCTCTAATTCCTTTTGTTCTAGTCTCATTAATCTCTCTTCCAATGCCCTGTTGCATTTTTCTATATAAATATTTTTATTTATTATATCTTTCACCCGATTTTCCTGTTTCTGTGTACCTTCTTTCATTTCCTTTCTCCATTTTTCCAATTCCACATATTTTTCTCCAAGATAATCTACTGACTTCTCAATTTCAGTATTAAGTTTTTTAATCTCGTTTATTTCGTTCCTTATCTCATAAAAACGAGCATTTTGTTCTTCTTTTAACGAGTTAATAAGAGTAGATAAATTTTCCATTTGTTTGCTTAAAATAGTAAAATTTTTGTTCACGGTATCTGCGCTGCAACAAGATGTCTTTTGTTTCCTTGATTCGTGAGACACAGAGGAATCACTTTCTGTGTCATCCTCGTGACGTTTCTTTTTCTGTCGAGTATTAATCCATTGCTCAATAGATCCGCTCTTTTCCTTCAATGTGGCCACATTAGGATCTGACCCGTAGCTTCTAGATTTTTCCGGTGTACGCTGCATTTTTATTTTGCGATCAAATAGGCCTACAAACAATGCCGTCGAGGACTGCGTAAGATATGATTGTGGGCGGAGCCAAATAGTAGCACGGAGGCGGAGCTACCTGTACTTGCAATGACGTATGTAACTTAACACAGTATACTGATCCTCTTTTAACTTATAGGTTTGTCTCTTTCACTGGTTAGATTAATTAGCAATACATCAGGACGCGACCGGCGCGCGCGCGCTATCCACGAGAAATAAGTTATTCAGTTAACTACGGTCTTTCATTGGTCCGACGGGCCAACAGTTGTCACGTTCAACTGTCGTCAGTAAACCGACTTTACAAACAACCGATTTCTTTTGATTTATTTTTACCTTTTCCCTGTTCTTTTCCAGTCGACGAGCAAACATTTTCAGAGCGTACTTCCCAGGTGGCCAGGAAGTGGATGATGGAACCCTGGCTCTTCTTGACTACAGGGGAGAAGATTAACAGGAGGAAATGGCAGAATGTCAGGAATAAACGGGTAATGTTGTTTTATGGCATTGTAATAGCATAAAAGCAGTTAACACTTTTGCGGAAAGTTCCGCTAAGTCTGGGTTTTAGGCTACGTACTCACGGAGCGATTTTCACCCGCGGCCTCCGCGGTTGCGGGCCCGCAGCTTCTGTTCGAAACTCACGAGACCGCTTATTTGCGCGGTTATGCTGCCGTCGCGGTTGAGATTATCGCCCGCAAACGTGGCGGGCGAAAAACGCAAGACGGGCGGTTTACCATCAGTTGAGATCCTGACTACTGCACTCTCCCGCCAACTGACCGCAGAGCGCGCGGGCGCAAACCGCCTACTTCTACAGGTTGCCCGCCGGTGCAGCGGGAGCCGCAAACAACCGCGCGCAACGCGGGCGAAAGACGCGTCGTGAGTATTGCTTTAATTTTTTTTTTATTTATAAGTGCATCCTACAGAAACTGCGGGCCCGTAACCGCGGCGGCCGCGGGTGAAAATCGCTCCGTGAGTACTTAGCCTTAGAATGACACAGTAAATCTTCATAGGTACATGACGTATAAATACGTAGAGTCCAATGATATCATACGTTTTAAAGACAGAATCGTGACAGTAAAATTTATAGTATTTTACAGATTAAAGTATAATTATTTTACATTATTTTAAATGTGTGTGTATGTATGTGTGTGTACCGAGAGTTCTTTATAAAAAAAAAAAAAAAAAGTTCTCGGAGGTGTGTGAAGTCCACCAATTCGCACTTGGCCAGCGCGGTGGACTATGGCCTAAACTCTCTCATTCTGTGAGAAGACTCGTGCCCAGCAGTGGGACAATAATGGGTTGACGACGACGTATGTGTGTGTACATGTAAGAGTACTACTATATATACTACTACTACTATGTATATATTGTTAGGAATGAGCAGCCATCTTGAAATTATGACAGACCGGAACGGAACTATATGTATAAGGCAGGTAGAAGGCTGTCTAGAGACACTTCATTACCAACCGTCTAAGGCGAAGCTCTGCTCGATTAACCTCCGATCATTTTATTTTTGTGCATTAATTGTTATTATTTCCATTTATAAGATAATAAGATAAGATAAGATTTTAATTCTTTAAATATTAGGTTAAAAGTAATTACGTTTGGGTTTTATCTTTTTTTAATAATAATTTTGAATTATTTCTAATAATATATTACATTATATATGCAGACATTGTTCTGTTTCGTCGTACGTTAATTCCTGTAGGTCTAGTCCAGAGTTCCCCAAACTTTTTTTGTGTCGGATACCCCTTGCCGTGTTTTTCCGTGCTGGGTACTTACCTGATAAAGTAAAAACACATGTTAATTTATACATTTTTTATTAATTTAATGTAAATTTATTTATTTATTTATTAATCTTTACTAACATTACAGGAATACCTAATTCGTTAGTAAATGCCAAGTGTGTTAATATACATTATTATTTTAAAATTGAATTATTTAACATTTGCAATATTTACGTATTGAAATTATTAAATTATTAGTAGAAATATTATTAACGAGTAACAGACCAAATAGAATGTCAAATTATCAAATTATGTCAATCAATAATACTATAAATAAAAAAATACATTAAAATTAAAAATATTCAAATTAAAATTATAATCCAAATTAAGGGAAAAATTAAATAATAATATTATAATCAGATTTAACAAATTATACAAATTTTAATACTATATTTCTACAATTTCCCTAAAAATTAAAACTACTCAAAATAAAATTTTGTATCTGTTATGTAAAATATACGTAGCATTAAATAAACATAAAATAAACAATAAATAAAAAAACATAAGCAATAAGTCAATATTTAATGAGAAGGATGAACCTGATGCTTTAATAATATATTATCAACATTTGGTACTATCAGTGTATGCACGTGGACCCCTATTTTCATTTCCTGAACCACCAAAATTTTTTTTGCTGACGTAGACCCCTTGCAGGTTGTCATAGACACCTTTTAAGTGGGTAATCCTCATGGATACCCAGCCACCCGGGGCGGCAGCTGGGTTATGCCGGACTCTTACCGGCTAAACCCCCACCGTGTTTTCTCCTCGCACCGTACGGCGGGAACACAGGTAAGCTTTCGCAGTCATCCGCGAACCCGCCAAGGGGTCGATATAGACCACTTTGGGAATCACTGGTCCAAGCCGTTTAATCTTGTAAGTAACATGTTATTTGTGGTCACTTCCAGTTCTCATCACTCCGTCTCCACGGTCTTCCGCGCCACATCCACGTTCTTTCCTTCGAACCCTGGAAAGCTGGCTCCGTTCTTCTGAGGCTGGAGAATACGTTGGAGAAATCTCGACGTAAGTTACTGTACTAGGTATATTTTTTGTAAGATTGGAGTAGCAAACGAGCACCTATGGTTCCTACTAGGGATTGCAATCCGGAAAACCGGATCCAGTAATCCGGCGGATCCGGCACAAATTTACACAAACCGGATCCGGTACCAATTCACCACCGGATCCGGACCTCCGACGGATCCGGTGATTGTATATTTTGACAAAGATTTCACATTACAAAAATATTTACCGTTAGAAATCGATCCTTTTTTACACTGCTTTAATAGTTCGATTAATAGCGCCGGATCCGGTCGGATCCTGCCGGATTGAGAAAAAAACGGCCGGATCCGGCCGGATTGAAAATGAGGCCGGATTGCAATCCTTTCAATTCCTACCTCTCACGGACGTCTGTAAGAAACTTCATATAATAATAATAATAATAATAATAATTTATTGTTCACTGTTGGTTTACAATATGGTGTTACAAATCATAATTTAGTCCACAACAGTCCACCCTTTTTGGGTATACAATTTTATTGTCAAGTCAAACAAACACTGTCAGCCTAAGGTTACAATTATTTTAAATATCTATGTCACAGTTTATAAATTCGTTGATGTCATAATAAGCTGATGTCAATAAAAACCTTTTTAATGTCACTCGAAACTTATTTTCTGGTAAATTATTTATGTGAACAGGAATTTTATTAAATATTTTTACGCACATTCCATATGCATTACGTTGGAGTAATGAAGTACGTGTTGGTTTATCGTAAACAAGTCTTTTAGTGTTCCTTGTACAGCGTACATAGACCTGGTCTGCAGTTTTAAATAATTCTGTATGTTTTTTAACAAATACACATGCTTCTAAGATATACATGGATGGTAAAGTTAGTATTTTAAGCTCTCGGAACAGTGGCTTACAGGACTCATAAGGGGGAATACCCGAAATTGCTCGTATGCATTTTTTTTGAGCCAGAAAAACTCTGTGGGCATGCGATGATGAGCCCCATAATAATAAGCCATATCTAATATTAGAGGCCACATATCCGTGATATGCAGTAAGTGCAATCTTGATAGATGTGGTTTGCCGGAGTCTAGCAATGACGTAACGAAATCTGTTTAGTTTCCTACAAACTTTTTCCACATGATTAGCCCAGGTAAGATTGGAGTCAAGGGTTATACCTAAAAATGTACTGTTCTGCACTTCCTTTATTGTCTGCCCTTCGTAGTGAATATTAAGTTTTATATGTTGCTTATTTTTAGTCCTAAATGTAATATAATTCGTCTTGGATAAATTTAAACTTAGATTATTGCATGTCAACCAGTTTATTATTCCTTCAACAGTTTTGTTAATGTCATATTCGAATTTATGAATGTCAGATTTATTCTTCGAGGTCAAAATAATTGAAATGTCATCTGCAAAAAGTATACTACGATATGGTGTCACCTTAGGAAGGTCATTTATATATAAGAGAAATAATAGAGGTCCAAGAACACTTCCTTGAGGTACGCCACTATTCATACCTTTATATGATGATCTATATTCAATTAGTTCCTGTCTTTCATTTATCTTAGTAATTTGGACACATTGCAATCTATTGTATAGATAGGATGAAAACCATTGTAGTGCGGGACCTCTTATACCAGATTGCTCTAGTTTGTACAATAAGGTATTGTGGCAGACAAAATCAAAAGCTTTTGACATATCAAAAAATATTACTATTACTTCATTAGATTCATATAGAACATGGTGTCAAACTGAAATCAATCACAGATTCGTTGCTACTCCCGAGGACTAAGATGGTCGTGTCATATAAAAGTGACGACCGAGTTTGACGACTCACGTGGTGGAGTGGTTACCATATCAGTCTGACACTCAATGGGTCCCGGGTTCGATTCCCGGCCAGACAGGTATCTGAATGATGAGTTTAGATTCCTGTTCTGGGTCTGGGTGTTTGTGTATTCGTCTTGTGTGTGTCCATGGTACCCATAATCATACTGTGGAGCTATCGGTGTAGAAACCGTGTCTTGGTTTATTAAGTGTGCCAGTAACCACTCCCTTCCTTCGAAACGCCAGATCTGCTTCACCATAGACATCTGTAAGCAAATTTATACAGAACGTACGTTCTATCTGAAGTCAATCACAGATGCGTCGCTACTCCTGAGGACTATGATGGTCGCCTCATATAAAAGTGTGCCGGCAACCACACGCTTCCATCGAAATTCAACAAATGCTTCACGCTAGAAATAAGTGTGGCAATGTGCCTCCCCGGTCACTACATTGGCACCTGTTAATTTTGTCGTGTTGGTCAACTATAAATATTTATTTTAACATACTTATACTCTTTGGTATTCTATTGTCTTAATTAATACGTTCTGTACTACGCTACGGTCTTCTGGTCTTTTTTGTTTTCGAGGGGGAAACCTTCAAAAGGTACCCGACGCCGTGAGAGCGACGCAGGGTTATGTGGGATTTTTACCGCACTAAAACCCCCCTCCGGCCGTCCTCGGCGCTACTAAGAGGACTCCGGGAACTCGATACGACCGCAACCGGAATCCTCTGAGCACGTTGCCCCATCGGGCTTCTCCCAGATGGGCGGCTGGGCCCACCGCTCCGTCTAGTCTTTACGACGGTATGCGACCACATATACCGCCGTCCTTCCCGGGATTGCCTGACCGAACGGTTCGAGCTCCCACTCTAGCCGCCTGCAACCCCGGAAGCCCCTTTTAGTCGCCTCTTATGACAGGCAGGGGATGCCGTAGCCCTATTCTGATCCCGGAACTACAGGGACTACGGTCTTCTGGTCTACTGAACAAATTCATTTTACTAAATATGCTTCATAAACTATTTACAGAACTAAACGTTATACTGACTGCTGCTATGTTATTATATTATGTAGCTAGCTATGTTATTATATTATGTAGCTAGCTCCGAGGACTAGTCCCGCGGTAAAAATCCCACATAACCCTGCGTCGCTCCCACGGCGTCGGGTACATTTTGAAGGTTTCCCCCTCGAGAACAAAAAAAAAGCTCCGAGGACTAAGTCGGAACACCTCGGACAAGCAACGCAAAAGCTCCAGTAATTTTATAAGAGCTCTTTCACATTAGATCGCAAGCAGCGCGGCCGAAGCGCGTCAGCCGCGCGACAGCAGAGAATACTTTCTTTGTACGACTGTAACCGCGGGAAATTTGTTGATTAGGGTGGCACCTGTGCTTGTGTAATGGAAATAATAAATACTGAATAATTATTTCAATAATAAGAAATCATCCGTTGCAGTCGCGCGGCTGACGCGCTACTTGCGACCTAATGTGAAAGTGGTCTAAATCCTTTTTCTAATTTCTAGCACCATACAGAACACAACGAGACACAAGGGAAGACTACAGCAAGTTTTCACACATCTCAGTGGATCTACGGAAGATGTTTCTGCAGATGAAAATTAAGAGAGTAAGGGAAACGACTCTAGCTGCTAATCAGTGGCTCGAAGACGCTAGGCAGATGGACTGGAGTACCAGGTAACATTGAATTTAGGGTATTTTCCTTTTCATACTTCTATAAGCAGTGATCGCCGGTTGAAACTTGCCCTCTTAATCGGGAGTTCCGAGGTTCAAACCCAGGCACGCACCATCGATTTATGCGTATTAGAAATTAATTATCACTGCTTTTCGGTGAAGGAAAACATCGTGAAACCTACACACCCGAGAGTTCTTTAAAAAATAATCTCGGAGGTGTGTGGAGTTCACCAATTCGCACTTGGCCAGCGCGGTGGACTACGGCCTATAACTCTCTCATTCCGAGAGAAGACCTGTGCCCAGTAGTGGGACAAAATCGGGTTGACGACATACTTCTATCGATCAGCAGCAGTTAGAGCCTAAAATCGATCGGGACATCCGTGACTCAAATTCGAGGATTTGATTTCCCATTATTTTTTTTTAAATATTATAAAATAATTATCACTGCTTTACGGCGAAGGCAAGCATCGTGAGGAAACCTACACACCTGAAAATTAATGACCTATGACCTAAAATCTCTCATACTGAGAGAAGATCCATAGCCACACCCATTTATAGCGTGAAGCATTTCTTGCGTTTCGATGGAAGGGTGTGTTTGCTTCTGATCTTGATTGTGATTGGCTTCAGATGGAACCCATGTTCTGTATGAAGTTGATTACAGATGTCGCAGGGCGGCAGTGACCACTTACCATCAGGTGGACTGCATGCTCGTTTGCTACTTCAGTCAGATTTAAAAAATCTAGTAATTTCCATTTTTCAACAGCATCAGGAGGGAAATGTTTTTCTCACTTCTGTATGTACATAATTATTCATAATATTATAATTGATTTTAGGTACGTCTATAGTGGTGCAGATGATGGCATTCTTCCGGAAGATCTAGATTATCCGGACGATGGGAAACCGGTTACCGGTAAGTTATCAAAAATATCTTAAATGGCACAATTTACGATCCGCGTGAGTGAGCGATCATCATACAGGTCTGACGCTCAAGAGAGTTTCATTAATTTTTCGGTCAAAGAGATGTCTAAATGATGTTTTTAGATTTCTCGATCGGGTCTGGATGTTATCTATACTTCTATACTAATATCATAAAGAGGAAAACATTGTATTTTTGTATGTTTGTCATGAATTAACTTAAAAACTACTGAAACGATTTTAAAAATTCTATCATTAGAATGCTACATCTTCCCTGACAATATAAACATAAATATATATAATAAAATATAAACATAGGATATTTTTATTACTAGAATATATAAGGCGTATTTGCTAAAACTTGAGCGATGTGATTCAAAGGTCAAAACTTTTGCTTAAAAATTTTTGAAGTGAAACTTCTTTATCGGGGTTGGAAAAAAATGTAGTGTAACATTTTTTCGTTACGCGCCATCTTTTTCTGTTACGCGCCATCATTTTTTTTTCCGTTACGCGCCATCTTTTTCTTATCCCTACCACGCGTGATATTAGATAGATTATTATAGATTAGATTATTAGATAAAGTTTAATAAAAGCCTTTTATTAAACTTTATCTAATTTAACTTTATTTAACCAATTTCTGTAAAGTTAAATTATTTTTTGAAAAATAACGTCATAAAGAAGTTTCACTTCTTACGAGTGTACGCTAGTACACGCACACATTTTTTTTTACCAAATCCCCATTACGGATGGGGGGAGGGACATGCCCAGGAGTGGTGCTTAATCATATAATAGTCTGCGCTAACGAAGTCTTGTCGATTCGACTAGTATGTTATATGTTCATGAGACACACAACTCAAGAAAAAATCCTAGTGCGAGGCTTTGAGTTTAGAAAGCATCATTGACCATTTAGATTGAAATTTAAATATCTTATCTTGCAGTTCATTATTCTGATGAAGAAACAGATGAAATAAAAACAACAAGAAGACGGGGAAACTCTGAGAAAGGTAACCATAAAGTCCAAATGTCTCCACGATACGACACTCTTGATAGACAGAAACGATCTATAAATATAACTGAAAACCTTATAAATGGTTCTGAAAAACTCATACCGGCTAATAATGAAATCGTTAATGATAATGATTGGACTACAGTAACTGTTAATGAGACAGTGATTAATAACGGGAATAGTGAAAATATTTCTGAAATTAATGATAAGGGAAGTTTTAATGAAACGCATAAAGACAATTTTTATAAGAACTATATAAGTAACACGTCCAAAGTTTATAGCAGTACGGAATCTAAAATATATGCTACTTCAACTTCGAATACTCCAGAATCTACGAGAAATAAAAACGTGTCTAGTGAGAAAATAAGAAAAGCGAAATTCTTGAGAGATTTCAGAAAAGATAGTCCAGATTACGAAGAAGTTGAAGATAGTAGATCTCACAAACGAAGGCTGCCACAAAGTAATGGACGAAGAGGTTATTACGAAGATCATACTGGTAAGTAATGCTGTAATACGTTACGCTTAAGAAATAGAAACTATTATTTTTTATCACACTGAAGTAGCAAACGAGCATGCAGTCCACCTGATGGCAAGAAATCACTGCCGCCCTGCGACATCTGTAAACAACTTCATACAAAACATGGGTTCCATCTGAGTTAATCACAGATGCGTTGCCACTCCCGAGGTCTATGAGGTCGCCTCATTTAAAAGTGTGCCAGCAACCACACCCTTCCATCGAAACGCAAGAACTGCTTCACGCTAGAAATAGGTGTGCCGGTGTTTTTCCCACCGAACTACACTGGTTCTACCACCTGTAAAATTAAAGTGAATTAATTGAATCTTTAATTTTTTAGACAATCAAGCAGATTTAGACGAAGAAGGGATAACTAAATCTATCTACGAAATGTACTATAAAGAACGACCACGTAAAAGTGTGTTTAAACCGTTTTTGAGGCATCCAGAGGAAACCACAGAACATGCGAAAAGATCAATCAATAGAAGATTTAAAAAGAATGATGGTGCACTTTCTTGTGAACATGGTGTGAGATACAGAAGGAATAAGAACAGAAGACACGGCAAAGCGAAGAATATAGATATACCATTCTTTATTACGAATAGCAATTACCAGAGTGATAGAGGAGAAGAAAGAAATAATAGAAGAATAAAAGAAAGGGGAGATGATGGTGAATCTTATTCGTATAGACGTGGTAAGGTTTTTGATAATTGTTTATATTACAATAAACGAGCATGCAGCCTACCTGATGATGTGTATACTAGTTGCAGTGACCACTTACCATCAAAATCATATAAGTGGTCACTGCCGCCCACGGACATCTGTAATCAACTTCATACAGAATATGCATTCCATCTGAAGTCACAGATGCGTTGCTACTCCCGAGGTCTATGATGGTCGCCTCATGTGCAAGTGTGCCGGCAACCACACCCTTCTATCGAAACGCAAGAAATGCTTCACACTATAAATAGGTGTGGCGGTGGTACTTCCCCGGTCGAAGTAGACTGGTTCTATCACCTTCAAAACTTAACATAGAACATTTTTCGTTTGCATTATACAAACTTATTCAAAAAAAAAAAAAACACGCTTTCTACACTCATAGCCCCACACTAGGATTTTCTCCTGTGTCGTGGGTACCATGGACACACACAAGACGAATACACAAACACCCAGACCCAGAACACGAATCTAAACTCATCATTCAGATACCTGTCTGGCCGGGAATCGAACCCGGGACCCATTGCGCGTCAGACCGGTACGTTTAACCACTCCGCCACGCGGGTCGTCAAAAAACATTTAGTTCTACATTTTTATTTAGAGCTAATATAGCGCGTGATATATAATTCTGATTTCCAGGCTCAAACACAAACGTAAGACCAAAGAAACGCAGAGAGGAAGTAATGTATTCTTCGCAAGAATACGACACGGGGTCGAATGAAGGAGGTGAAATGGAGAGTTACGATAGAGACACCGATTATACTGATATGAGACGGAAGAAAAGGTAACTTGTCTTGTTTATAGGCACTTTTAGAACATGAATAATCTGTAACAAAAATCTTTGATTACCTAGTACTTAACATCCGTTGTAATATCTGCAAACGCAACAGATGCGGTACCCATTATTGTCCCACTGCTGGACACGGGTCTTCTGTCAGAATGAGAGAGTTTTAGGCCATAGACCACCGCGCGGGCTAAGTGCAAATTGCTGGACTTTACACACCTTCGAGATTTTTTTAAAGAACTTTCAGGTGTGTAGGTTTCCTCACGATGTTTTCCTTCACCGAAAAGCAGTGATAATTAATTTGTAATACGCACTTAAATTAGTGGTGCGTGCCTTGGTTTGAACCTCGGACCTCCCGATTGAGAGGGCAAGCTTCAACCATCAGGCTATCACTGCTTTCGTCCCTGTAGCCTCGGGGTCAGAATAGGGCTACGGTATCCCCTGCCTGTCGTAAGAGGCGACTAAAAGGGGCTTCCGGGGTTGCAGATGGCTAGAGTGGGAGGTCGAACCGTTCGGTCAGGCAATCCCGGGAAGGACGGCGGTATGTGTGGTCGCATACCGTTGTAAAGACTAGACGGAGCGGTGGGCCCAGCCGCCCATCTGGGAGGAGCCCGATGGGGCAGCGCGCTCGAGGCTTCCGGTTGAAGTCGTTTCGAGATCCCGGAGTCCTCCTTTTCAGCGCCGAGGACGGCCACCGGGGGGGTTTTAGTGCGGTAAAAATCCCACATAACCCTGCGTCGCTCCCACGGCGTCGGGTACCTTTGGAAGGTTTCCCCCCTCGAAAACAACGCGACGACAAACGCAAAAGATATCAGTATGGTAACACTTCCCTGTTTTCAGAGCAACGGACAAAGAAGACACGGAAAGCTCGGAGACGGGACCAGATAATGAGTACATCGTAACTCTTCGACCGACGCAAATACGCACCTTTATTATATGGTTTGAGGACAAGAAGTCTTATACTTTATAGTTTTTTATATCTTATGTCCGTAATGAAAATGTGCATAACCTTTTTTGTCAACTTATGCAATTATAATTATTTATTTATGCATGTTTTTTTCTTTGATTTTAGTTCGAGTTTTTTATTTTGATACTTTTTATACTTTCTCATAAACAGCTAACATCAGCTCGTCTCGGTTCGTGCGAGCTTCATACTGTCGTACCATATTAGCATATACACGTTAAGCCAACGCTCGGCCGCGCTACATGGTAGGCGGAGTAGGCGGTGTTAGGTTTTTTCGTTATGGAATTTCTTGATTCGGTCGCCGCGCTGAAAGCCCCCGTTAAAAGCTATGCAATATGTTAATATGCGTATTTTATATACTATCAAATATATGGTGATAATACCCATTTTTTAACCGAAGGCACCACCGTCACACCCTTTTTGGCTAATAACAGCCGTGTAGCTACTGTGTTCCCCCAAATTGCGTTACGTAATACTTGCTCCCTTACGTATCTATGGCTAACCTTAATTAGAACTATGCCCATAAAATGATTATTTTAAATGTCTATGGGTGGCAGTGACTACTTACCATCAGATGGACTGCACATTCATTTGGTACTTTTAAAATATAATAGTATAATAACAAGAGTAATATTTTATTTAAATTAATTTAATTAAGATAACATCTTATGCTACAAAAACTGTGTTATAGAAATTAACGATCCATATATAACGAAGAAAAATACACTGTTATAAGTTTTATAAAAACACACTTAATTTTATAAGAAACTGAAAATGAAGACTCCATTGTAGTTATTTTAGTCTTGGTCCAATGTCCAAATCATTGAAGCTCGTCCTAGTATTTTTCTTATTAAATTGAAGTAGCAAATTTGGCCATAGCGGTGGACTATGGCCAAAAAATATCTTATTCTAAGAGGAAACCCGTGGCCAGCAGTGGGCTTATAATGGGTTGACGACGAAGTAGCAAACGAGCATGCAGTCCACTTGATGGTGAGTGGTCACTGTTGCCCTTACATCTGTAAGCAACATCATCAGAACAATTCTACCGGTGTAGTTCGACCGAGAAGTACCACCGTCACACCTATTACTAGCGTGAAGAATTTCTTGCTTGAGATGGGTGTGGTTTCCGGCACACTTTTATATGAGGCGGCCTCGAAAGAAGCAACGAATCTGTGATTGACTTCAGATAGAACCTATGTTCTATATGAAGTTGCTTACAGATGTCGCAGGGCGGCAGTGACCACTTACCATCAGGTGGACTGCATGCTCGTTTGCTACTTCAGTCAGATAAAAAGTTATCAGATGCGTTGCTACTTCCAAAGATTAACATGATCGCTTTATGACAATGATCCGGGAACCACACCCTTTCACGCTAGAAAATAATAACTTAAACTAAAGGAAATTTAATCTAAAGGAAAAGGTAAAAAAACAGCATTTATGAGTATAAAAATTCGTTTTATTTCATAGCATCTTCAAAATATACAGGCTAACATTATGTCCTTATTATAAAACCCAAAAAACGATAAATAAAGAGCATTTCTTCCTATGGCAGTAACATTAAATAATTTATTAACCAAAATTAATTAACATAATTAACTATCCCGTTTCTAAGACTATTTTCACACCTTGGGGGTCACAAGTAATAAGCAATGAAGGGGAGTTTCAAGCTAATTTTGATAACAAAGAGGACTTGGTGATTTTGTGAACAAAAATTTGTATCAATGTTTTTAAAACATTGGTTTTCTTACTTTACCTCATTGGGGGGGGGGGGGGGGGGGTACATTTGTAATTCTCAGGTAATTCTCTAATGACCCCTCTAATTTACTCTTATTTAATAAGACAGTAAGAGACAAAAATACAGCCCATTAGTAACATATTTATATACAAGTAATAGTATATTTCTAATAACATATACAACTAATTAATAATTATTAAAATTGTATGTTTGTTCTTTACTCGTTTGTTTCTACCCCATCACCCAACATACAACATACAGAATGGTGGTTTATTTAGTAGACCACTCATTGCAACCCTTAGCATATTTCAAACATAAAATAATCTAACCATCCACGCATACCCGCATTTAAACTATTATTCTACCCCCGGAAATAACTACCCTACATTATTATCAACAGAATATCATTTACTTTCCGATAAATTAGGGTGAGACCAAACGAGCATAATTTGTTAGTCGTGAGTCGCAGAAATTCTGCTGCATTCGATTTCATACGAAAGTCTTATTTGATGCACACGGCGACCCGAAATGTGTTGTCAGCCGACTCTCCCGCGTTGTTCGGACCGAATCGAGTTTGCGAGGAGAGTGGGGCGAGCGGAGCAAAGCGTCATCAGGTACAGATTACTTGGTACCAACCCATTATTGTCTCACTGCTATGCAGGGGTCTTCTCTCAGAAGAGAGAGTTTTAGGCCATAGTCCACCGCGCTGGCCAAGTGCGAATTGGTGGACAGATTGCTTACTGATTGTTAACTGAATAAATGCATTCGTCTGGAATTCGTACAGAATTTCTGCGACCGAAATTTTGCGACTCGCGACTAATTAACACTTGTTTGTTCTCACCCTTAAGATAGATATTACTCACAAACTTTTAAATCGGTTCAACCGACTAACTTAGATCATAAAACAAAAAATTTTAACTACACATTTTTTAACGAATTCACATATACACGTTCAACTTTTATATTTATAAATAAGCTTTTGGAATATATAAAAATAAAGTTATCACAAATTAAATGTGGTCACCATTCCTTGTTTAATGGCCGACGTTTCGCCGACTAATGAGAGCTACTAACGACTACAAACCGCATCATTTTGGGAATAACTCAAAACACAGATTATGTAATGGGATAGACTGCTAAATAACGTTTCGTTAGTTCAAGTATACGCGTACTTAAATTTATTTTACGAATAAAATCATTATTAAATATTCGACTGCATATATCGTTACAATTTTTAATATGGCGCCGGTGAGTCGAGACAAAAAGGCATTTCAAATTAAAGCTATTAATAGACCATTTCAAATAAATATACATGTGGGCGCTTCCATAAATCATAGAGTGGGTAGAACGCGGTCCTTATGGTTTTTTTACCCGCTAAGATGTAACTCCGGGCGCTAGTGCGCACGAAAATTGAAAATGGCGGGAAATGGATGAGTGTTGATGGTGTATCGCGCGGTTGCATTACGTGTTCGGTGTTGTGTCAGTGATTTTGTGTTATTCTATCAATTTATGCCTTTTATTAAACTATTGTGAGTTAATACAATAGATCAATGTTGTAGCCTCGGGTTCAGAATAGGGCTACGGCATCCCCTGCCTGTCGTAAGAGGCGACTAAAAGGGGCTTCCGGGGTTGCGGGCGGCTAGAGTGGGAGCTCGAACCGTTCGGTCAGGAAATCCCGGGAAGGACGGCAGCATGTGTGGTCGCATACCGTCGTAAAGACTAGACGGAGTGGTGGCCCCAGCCGCCCATCTGGGAGGAGCCCGATGGGGCAGCGCGCTCGGAGGATTCCAGTTGAAGTCGTTTCAAGATCCCGGAGTCCTCCTTTTCAGCGCCGAGGACGGCCACCGGGGGGTTTTAGTGCGGTAAAAATCCCACATAACCGTGCGTCGCTCCCACGTCGTAAAACTGTAATTTCATTCGGTACATCGGTTCCGTACGTTTAGCAGTCTATTCGATTACTTCGAGTTCAAGTTTCTTAACTCCACATATCTCGCAAATAAAAACATTCATTTTACACAAGTTGCACATCCCAAATTCGATTACACATTTGTTTTACAAATAAAACACATAAAATTATATTTACCCCCTCTTTATAACTAATACTATTCATACATTTATATATCACGAGACATTTAGACATACTTAAATACAAGAAATAAATGAATTCTTTGAATTATAAATTGCGAAGTTACTTTTAGAATGACATATAAATATATAGATTAAGATGACATAGATTTTTAGTGATTGGACTCGAGTCCTGTTTTTACTCGAGTCACTCGAGCTAATTGTTCAAACTCATACTCGATTGTAATATGTATCACTCGAGTGTCTATATACTCGAGTTACCAAGTCAACTTTTGATGTTTCTTGACTACCTACTATATTTTTATGTATGCTGTACAATTTTGTCGTGTGCTCAAAATTTTAGTATAACTTGATTGAATAGATAACTGGAGTATAACTCGAGTGATGTAGTAAAATGCTCGAGTGACTCGAGTGACAAAATTCGTTTGTCACGTCATCAGGTAAGTCAGATAGGTGTGACAATGGTACTCTACAATGACAGCATTCATATCTTAGTAAGGTCAGGTAAAGCGGTCAAAAACAGACCGCGTTGCTGGAATAGGTCATATGAGACAGATAGCTTGGAAATTATCTGAATAATATTATAAATGCGAAAGTTTGTTGTCTTATGTGTGTATACGCTAGGTATCATATGTTTAGCTTATTTCTGCGGTTTCTCCCGCATTAGAGCGCTATCACATGCGGCGCGGCTGACGCGCTGCGGCCGCAGTACTTGCGACCTAATGTGAAAGCGCTCTAATGCCTGCAAAACCGCGGGAAATTCAGCGAAATCCGATTCGTTTTTGCGAAAAAGAAAAACAAACACATACATGCTCACAAACTTTTGCATTTATAATTACTAATACTTATTTGTGAATTATATGACATTGGAAACTTCTTCCTATAACTATTTGGAATATGCAATTATGTCATTGCTATTTTTAAGAAGTGATTTAATAATATTTACGTATATTATGTATATAGTTAATATTTTATAGATATATACATATTGATGTGTCTGTATTTGTACAACAAGCATTCAGCGATATAAGGCACATAAATTACTATATTGTGTGGCATTTACAATTTTAGTTAATACAGGGTGTGAAAATATTGTTTTAGTTTTTTTTTTTAGCTAACTGAAGTAGCAAACGAGCGTGCAGTCCACCTGATGTTAAGTGGTCATTGACGCCCAAGGAAATCTGTAATCAACTACATACAGAACATTGGTTCCATCTGAAGTCAATCATAGATTCGTTGCTACTTCCGAGGACTATGATGGGCGCCTCATGTGAAAGTGTACCGGCAACCACACCCTTCCATCTAAACGCAAGAAATTCTTCACGCTAGAAATAGGTGTGTACAGATAGTATATAGATTATACACAAATTAATTATATATGAAACTTTCTACGTCCCGCTGCTGAGCAACGGTGACCAACTTACTACAACAAATATTTTTTATGTATACTTATTATACCTACAATAAGTTTATAAAAGTCACCTTTGCGCTTTTAAACTTATGTTATATTTTAAAAATACCAAAGTGAATATTAAGAATAAGAGAATTCTTTAAAAGTAAACTCAATTTTGTATTTTTATTATTTATCACACCCTATATAAAATAAATTACATTCAATCATAATATTTTGGCTTGATTAAAAGGCGTGCTAGGCAACTAAATAATGAATCAAGTTTGTTACCTTTAATTTTAAATATAAATTATATTTCAACATCCTGTATATCTAAATAAATATAAATATTAAAAAGTGTTCAGTTTTATTTGAAAATATTAATTTATCCAATACTTCACAAATTTATTCATATTGATAATGTTATATTATCCATATTGCTATCGCAAATTATACTTCAATATTGTTATTGTTATGTATTCATTCACAGCTAATTTAGTTTTACAGATAAATAATTAGAAAAAATGCATTTTATTTATAAAGCACATAAGAATTCAAATATAAGTAGTTTCAATAAAAAAAAAAAAACGACGTAATTTGTATTATTATATACAGATTACCTTTATTGCTTTAGAGAATAAAATGCTTTTTTATTAAAATCTTTATTGATCAAGTTATAATTTATTCATAGAAAACCGAGAAGTTGGTGGTAACTTTTTTTTTTAATAATTAAAAAAAACATTTCCTAAACCCTTATACAGATTATGCCGTGCCAATTTTGATGCAACTACATTATATTTTAACGATAACAAATTACAATATTATATAAATATAACATAGACGAGAGCTATTTTATGTATTACATAAATAAATATATTCGACAAATCAATATTTTATAGCATTTTATATGCATTTTTTTCTAAATTATTGCTAAGAAAGGCTCTTAATAAAAAATATACTTAAAATATTTCGACGCCAAAGAGCATTGAAATGGTAACAAATGGTCACCAACACATAGTACTATATTCACGAAAAAAGCATACAATGTTCATTTTATACCAATACTAGTCCACCCGCCAGACTTTGTTCCGTGTAAAAATCAACAATTATCAGTGTTCCACCACAATGTTATACATGTATCTATACTAATATTATAAAGCTGAAGAGTTTGTTTGTTTGAACGCGCTAATCTCAGGAAGTACTGGTTCGAATTGAAAAATCTTTTTATGTTGAATAGACCATTTATCGAGGAAGGCTTTAGGCTATATAACATCACGATGCAACTAGCGAAGAAATAATGGAAAATGTGAAAAAAAAACAAAGAAAATAATTCATCCTCGAGGGCTTCCGTTGCGTGCGCTGCGAAAACGGTTCAAGATACCAAAAATATATCTATGAAAACCATTCCACGCGGACGAAGTCGCCGCCACGGCTAAACAAAACCTTCCTTTTGAATCACTCTATTTATAAAAAAAAAACTGCATTAAAATCCGTAGCGTAGTTTTAAAGATCTAAGCGTACATAGGGACAGACAGCGGGAAGCGACTTTGTTTTATACTATGTAGTGATTATCACAAAATTGATACATTTCATTATGTATGTACTCACGATATGGGGTTTTTTAATTTTCTTTTTGCCGATATTTAGACCCAGTTGCATGGATCGTGGTAACGGTGAATTTTCGGTGGCGGGGAGAAACCGTTGACACGCACTAGTGGTAAATTAATCTAATAGACAACCCGGTATGGTAGAGCGTTTACCACGTTCTGTCTTACGTAATGTTCTAACCTAACAACATCTTATAGTGACCATGTCAATATTAAACATTTGACGACGAGCGTAGCGCAGCGGTTACCATACCGGTCTGATACGCAAAGGGTCCCGGGTTCGATTCCCGGCCAGACTGGTATCTGAATGATGAGTTTAGATTCATGTTCTGCCTCTGGGTGTTTGTGTATTCATCTTGTGTGTATCCTTGGTACCCACGACACGAGAAAACCTAGTGTCGTGGGTACCAAGGACTACGTCTACGTCTACGTTTTTAAGGTTCCCTACCCAAAGGATAAAATTACTAGGTGTCCGCTGCCCGTTTGTCTGTCACAAGGATGTGTCTCATGCACCGTGATAGATAGACAGTTGAAATGTTCATCTATACTAATATATAAAGCTGAAGAGTTGTTTGTTTGTTTGAACGCGCTAATCTCAGGAACTACTGGTTCGAATTTAAAAATTCTTTTTGTATTGAATAGACCATTTATCGAGGAAGGCTTTAGGCTATATAACAACACGCTGCAACTATTAGGAGCGAAGAAATAATGGAAAATGTGAAAAAAACGGGGAAAATTATTCATCCTTGAGGGCTTGCGTTGCGTGCCACGCGGACGAAGTCGCGGGCACAGCTAGTTTTATATATACCTGTTGCCGCTATAACAACAAATACTAAAAAATATATTTAAAAGGCGGCTCCTATAGAAAGTAACATGTTTTTTCATAGTGGTACATAACTCTTCGCGCACAGTCCGACTCGAACTTGCCCTTTCTTTCTTTTTCGTCGGCAATAACAACAATTCAAGTGGATACAACGCCATCTATGTATCGGACGCGCAACACATCGTCATACGAACTAAGAGTTTGGTATTACTGCCATCTACCGATAGATTTCCGAAACATCTTTATAAGCGGTAAGAGTAGGGATAGAAGGCCCTTATAAAACCGATCGACGCACGTGGCGTATCATTCTGTTCTTGATAATCGAGTAGGTCGTTACTCTGTCCGTTTGGTGAACGATATTAAATTAATATTATCAATCAATTAATAGTAATAATAATTAAAATTAATATGCAACGTAATTCACTTATAAGTGTTTAAATTATGATAATATTTTCTGTGTTTGTTTATTATTTGGTGTACATTTTGTGGTGATCACGGGACTTTTGAGGATTGAGTGTATTAGGCTGACGGTGGCTTAGCGCTAGTACTGAAGACTGAGGTATTTATGTATCTTTTTATATGTATCTATTACCACTAGTACATAAAGATCTAATATAAATTATTTGGACGATCATGAATAATATACACTATTTACTTTGAGTCCAAAGTTATTTCTATAAAATTACAAGAGATGTGCCAATAAAGTCCTTTAGAGTAGCGCATTATAGGTAACTATGACCTGTCTTACTTCGTTCCGCCTAAAAGTCAAAAATCCCAGACAGTTCAAAGCGACTTTGTTTTATACTACGAAAGTGATACGTTTATTATATTAAGATTTATAAGCAAACTAGCGATCCACTTGGTAGTCACTGCCGTATGGACATCTGTAAGCAACTTTATATAGAACATCGGAAGTCAATCACAGATTCGTTGATACTCCCGAGGACTAAGATAGTCACCTCATAGATTTCTTATATGATTAAATTAGCAACAAAGCATGCAGTCCACCCTATGGTAAGTGGTCACTGCCGCTCATGGACATCTGTAAGCAACTTCAAATAGGACATTGGTTCTATCTAAAGCCAATCACAGATGCGTTGCTACTCCCGAGGACTAAGATAGTCGCCTCGTAGATTTCTTATATGACTAATGATTAAATTAGCAACCAAGCATGCAGTCCACCCTATGGTAAGTGGTCACTGCCGCTCATGGACATCTGTAAGCAACTTCAAATAGGACATTGGTTCTATCTGAAGTCAATCACAGATGCGTTGTTACTCCCGAGGACTAAAATGGCCGCCTGATATTTACTCAACCACACCATCGAAACTCAAGAACTGCTTTACGCTAGAAATACATGTGGCGTTGATACAAACTATTTGTCCTATTAAAAAACTTTTACTGAAAGACAAATTAATGTTTGGCGTTTCTAGAAAGAAAACAGGTTATTGTAGTATTTATTTCGCTTTATATGATTTTAGACTAACCACTGGATCGAACTGCATAAACCTCAGGTGATCTCCGCTGAGCGTCATTACTTCCCGCGTTTAGTAAGAGAAGCTATAGAGATCAAAAAACATCCTAAGAATTTTAACAGAGAAGATGGTTTTAAATTTGCACAAGCGTGGAATCCGGTGGTTAGTTTATGTAAATCGCAAATAGTGCAAAATGTGGTGCGTAAGGATACAGTTAGTGTTGTGTGTCGTGATATGGAACCTAAAAAAGAAAAACGAACTAGACGTAGGGTAGATAGGTTAATTTACCACTAGTGCATGTCAACGTTTTCTCCCCAAAACCGCAGTTTGGCCGTGACCACGATCCATGCAACTGGGTCGAAATATCGGCAAAAAGAATTCTATAAGAATTCAAAAAAACCGCATATCGTGAGTACCCGTTAAGTATTATAATTATTTCGCTTTGTAGTACATTTTCTTGTGACGTTTTGACTGTAGGCCCGAAATACATTACATCTAAATTAAATTATATTTGGTCGACGCCCCCTATTGCTCCATTTCCAATGCTGAGAGATTTCTGATGAACTCTGCGCGTTGGGAAGGTGTTAGTTCCTGGAAAAAATAATATAATTTTAATTATTATAATATAAAATGTAATAGTTAATGAAAATACTGTTAAGGACTAATGGTCTACTACTTTCAAAATAGGTATGTTTTGTTTCCGTAAAACGCAAAACAAATCTATAGAACATTGTCGATGCTCTCATCTCGCCTATTGAACGGCCACAACGGTGACGGATGAGAGAAAGATGCATCTGTCCAGCAAGGACGTACAGTCACGAGCAATAAGATGTGACTACGAACAGATTAGCAAAAGTATCTGACCCAAGAAGGGGTTCAATAATATCTGACTACACGAACGAAGCAAAAATATCTGACAATGAAAGGCAGCATAATGCAGTAGCGTCAAAATTATGTGATTTGACGTTCATCTACATAATTTTGACGCTACTGCATTATGCACTGCATTGAACTCCTTCTTGGGTCAGATACTTTTGCCAATCATCCATAGTCACATCTTATTGCTCGTGACTGTACGTCATCACTTGGACGTACTCTCTCCGCTAATCAAAACAAATTTCGAATCTCAACCGTTTTAAGAACATTCGCCAGTGTGTGTGTCATCATCTAGCTGTGTCAACGGGAGTCCTGAACCACTACATCATTCAGAGCTCGTGGAAAACGAAGGTGAACATCATCGAGGCTGTACGCAGACAAAGGTACGTGCCGTGCTTGTGCCTTAGCTGTTTGTCCTATCAAAAGAACATTCGTCTTTGACTGACTGACCGAAGTCCGAACGATGGAGACATCGTTCGGACTTCGGTCAATCCCAGAAACGGGATTAAAGCCGCCCACCCCTGGACGCATATACAGTATCTTTATCTTGGGAGATCAGGATTCGCATCCCGGTGACGCACCTATTTTATGTTGCAGTTATCTCTTTATTTGTTATATTAATATTTCCACGTTTTATGAAACTGCCTTATACAGTGTGTTCGGTCATGACCTAACGATAATTTAATATTAGAAAATATAACTAATTTCATCGACAAAAACACCCATATATGGGGGTCTACCATGTTGGTGTTAATTTTAGAATTTGGATAAAATAAAAATGCAATAACTTTTAAGAAACTTTGAATGGTATTAAGTATTGCTATTAATTAAAAAATTGTTCAAAATGTCCTCCTCTATTCTGAAGACAGGCCACCGTCCTTATAGCCATTTGTTGTTGTAGTCCAGGCATATTATTCACACAAGGCTCGGAAACCGGTTCTATTTCTAAACCGGTTTCGGTCATTGACCCCAAACCTAAATGAATATCGGTTAAAGGTTGTACCTAACCGGTTAATACCGGTTTATGCGAAGTACCGGTTTTTCACGAATTTAGGTTTTGGTTGCCATAATTAACCGGTTAAAACCAAGTTTATTAATATTCTACCGCGTTTTAGACATGCTCTGGACGCTGCGCTCACTATCACAAAGTATATGCAATCGCACGCGCTTCAATTTTTAACCGACTTCAAAAAAGGAAGTTTCTCAATTCGACAGTATATATATTTTTTTTTATGTTTGTTCGCGGATAACTTCATCGTTTATGAACCGATTTTGAAGATTATTTTTTTGTTGGAAAGGATACATTCCAGGAATTGTACCATGATAAGGAAACCAGGATCTGAAGATGTCATTTTAGAGAAATCGAGGGGATATTTCAAAAATCGTAGGGGTGACTAGTGCGTTTGTTAATTTTTCTATTAAACTGAAACTAAATGAACTAAATGAAGATCTGGAGTCGATCTGATGATTTAGCCGAAAGACAGTCGAGGGAACTCCTCAACGATTTACAGCAATTACCTTGTGCTTGAGCTTGTTTAATTTGTATTGATGGAAACGTTACACCTGTCTGGTCTGATGATGAAGACGAAAGACAGTTAAGGAACTCTTCAACGGTTTACAGTACCTACCTTGTGTTTGGGCTGAATTCATTTATATTGATGAGAACTTTGCACCCATATGGGTTTTAAATGTCATTATATAAATCCAAATATCACTATATAGTCACTAAAAAGCGTGAAATGAAAACTTTTTAACAAAAAATATCTACCGACTTCAATGTCACTAAAAGTCTAAAATAATTTCTATTAATTTTGGTTTAGAACTAACTTAGTACTTAGTACATAGTCCCGAAGTCGGCGCTCATATAGGACATAGTGCCGTCCAGCGATATTTGTTTAGCGGAGCCCTGAGCCTCCGAATGAGGCCTACAGTGAAGGAAAACGTTTTAGCGCTGTAGGCCATCACTGGCAACACACATTGCTTGAATAACTTAACTATTGACAAATTGAATTGTGGACGAGAAGATACTACGTAATTTCCCGATCGCAGCCCAGCCGAGTTGGATTCTTCGAGTGACCTCCCTCTCAAAGTTGGACTTACCCATCCGTTTGTCCCAGGCAAATATACTCGTCAACAACTTCGAGAGGAGTGCCGTCAACAACTATCAGTACGGGAGAGACATGGGCATTAGACATGATTTTTGTCTTGTCCATGTTCATCTTAAGACCCACCTGTTGTGAGGCACTGTTAAGGTCGCCTAGCATAGTGCTGAGGGCCGTCAGCGAATCTGCCGAGATAACTATATCATCGGCAAATCGTAGGTGTGTGACGTGTTTGCCATTGATGTTAATGCCAAGACCTTTCCACTCCATCAGCTTGAACAAATCTTCCAACGCACCGGTGAACAGCTTCGGTGATATGACATCGCCTTGCCTGAATCCCCACTTAGCTCAGAAGCGCAATGGGCCTGTAGTTCTCCAAAAGGGTTTTCATGGCCTGTTTTGAAGAATAGCATCACTACGCCTATGCCTTCTCTTCCGGGGAGGTCTCCCGAGGTCACCGATCTCCCGGTGCCTTGTTGTTTTTCAGCTGTTTGAGAGCCTCTCTTATCTTGTACAGGCTGACGTCCGGGAGGTCCTCAGTATAGTTTCGGGTCAATTTGACACGTTTGTCGACCGCCATATTTCTACAACTGTCCGTAGTGTTTTTTAATTTCTCCCAGAACATCGGGTTTAGACGAAACTATGGTGTTCGAGTCTGTCTTCAACCTCGTCAGCAGGCTCTGCCCAACGCACAGGTCCCTGGCGAACACTCTTGAGCTTGTGTTTTCGCTCAATAGCGTCTTTTATGCGATAGGTGTATGAGCACGCCAATCGCGTCGCCTACTCTGAGAGATCTGATTATTGAGCAGTCTGTATTTCGACATTGAGGTTGGAGACTGCACACATAGTTCTCGCCTCTCCCTCATAAGACCGAGAGAAGAGAGAACCCGTTCTCAGAAGACCGTTCTGAGAGAACCCGAGACCTAGAGACACCACAGAGACATCATTAAATATGTGCCGTTTGTCTGTCTTATCCAAGTTCACTTTCACCCTCTTCTTGAAGAAAGAGTTCATCATAAAGAAGTCTTCCCGGTGGTTTCGCTCGCCATCATTCTGTGTGTCTAATCTGGCGTTAAAATCCCCCATAACAACGGTTAAGTGCGTCTTTGAGGTATGTATGGCTCTACTTACGTCCTCTCTTACATTATCTCGACCTCATAGTCTGGGTGTGTCGAAGTCGGCGCATATATGTATGTACCTGTATGACCTTCAGCGAATACCGTTTAGATATTCTGAGGATAAGATACGCTACCCTTGGACACACACTGTCGACTATTACCACGTTGTTGACGAGGGATTTGTGGACGAGGAACCCGTCACCACCCTGGGACAGATGTTCGCCCTCCCGGTGATAGAACAAGTTGCCTGATTTTAGGATTATTGTGTCCTCTCCCTGTCTTCGGACTTCAGACAATCCCAAAACACTCCAGTTTAACTTGTGCATATCGTCGTCCAGCTCCTGTATCTTCTGGTCGGTACTCAGTGTTATATGTTGCCAGGTGCAGAAGTCGTCGATTGCGGTAGACGGATTTCTGCCGGAGATTCTTAGCACCCCCTGCCCCGCCGTTACCTTGGCCGCTACCGTAGCACGGAATAGCGGGGCTGCTAGGGACTGGGAGCCGGTTTCTCTGCACCTGTCATTTTGGGGATTTTGCCGATCGTCACCGCGCCTAGCAAGCGAGTTGGTGACCGCAGTAGGTGTAAGAATTACGCAAGGAGATGCTGCTGCCCATCTCACAGATTTTTGTTACTTATTCATTCCTCTTCTCCTTACCACCTTTGAGTTAGAGTCTGAAAAAAACGCCCCTACAGAGTTATACGAATTTAACAAAAATTTTCTAAGAATATATTTACAATTAAAAAAGTCATGAGAATCCGATTAACTTTGGAGCGCTGTAGCAGCGTTTTAGATGTATAAAATAAAAAATAAATCATCTACAAGATGGGTCTGAAGTATTTCTTTTTTTTTGTAAAACATATAAAAGTTGTAGAAAAATAAAGAAGAAAATATAAAAAAAAAATCTTACTTTTTTGCTTATAACTTCTTTAATTTTTAAATTAGGTCAAAAAGTTATATATCTGTAGGCGAAACAATTTGCTATGAAATTATGACGTATCATTTTTTTCGTAAAATGCATAGTTTCCGAGATATCGCGAAAAAAATGTTTTTACCGTTTTTTCGACCAGTGGCGACCACACAAACTTGGGGTTAAGCTTCTATTGAGCCCCAACAGTTGTCCCAAAAGTAAAAAAGCGTTCTCTAATAAAATCCAAAGCTCATGTAACATTTGAATGGACTATTATTATTATGATTATATTAGATTTTACTTCCACTGTCCTGTCAAAACTATTCTTATTCTAGTTAATAGTCACATTTATTTGGCATGTAGTAAATTACCTAACTTAAATTTAAATATTCTTTTTAGGTATTTACAAAAATAATGAGATGGTTACTGAAAGGTAAAAGAGGGTGAACGACGACGTTATACAAAATTGAAGCGTGTGCGATTGCGTTTAAAAACTTTGTGATAGTGAGTGTTCATTATGAGGCACGTTAAATCAATACGAATAAACTAACAACCATCCATCCATCCACCAGCCCTTTAAGGTCCACTGCTGGACATAGGCCTCCCCTAAATGTTGCCACAGTCCTGTGCCTTCTGAATCCAACTAACAACAATTGATGATAATAGTATGCGCCCGATGCGATGCTTCGGCGTAAACATTTCAAAACATGAATCTATCCGATTCACTCCAGTTTATTAAAATAGGAATTATGGAATTAACCGGTTAATTTGGGTGACCAAACCGATCGTACAAAAGTAACCGGTAACCTTTATCATTTGGGTTAATTATAAACCGTTCACCTGTTTAACCGGTAAATGAAAGAACGATTATATTTACCGGTATTTAACCGAAATTAACCGGTATTTTTAAACCGGTTCCGAGCCTTGTATTCACATGAGGGCAAGAATCTTGGAATGAGAGATAGTCTGCTATAAACTTGTATAAATCTTTATTTCAACATCCTAAAACTTTTCTTAAAACTTACTTATCGTAGGGTGTCTGCGACTACAGAAATTCCAAGGTCAAAGGTCAAAAAATCGATTTTTACACATTTATTTCTTTTCCTATGAGCTATTTGTATTTATTATAAATATTGTAGAAGATTAAATTCTCTACAACTTTTGTTTAAACATTTTTTTATATCTTCAACCATTTTCGAGACGGAGGGCAGAGCGCGCGCAGTGTTATCTATATACAGTATCTTTTGAAGTCAACCTGTAGTGCCGATTAAAAACACACCGTTAAAAAGTTTTAAATTATTAATACTTACATAAATGATTCGCATTTTTTATTAACTATTACATTATCATTAATATTATTCTTTTTCCAATAATTAAGTGCTTATTCATTTAATAACACTTACCTGCACGTTAAGAGAAATACTTTAATTATTTCTTATTATTATTATTATATTAATACGTGAAGCAAAAATTTGTGACGGATTTTTAAGTAATATGCCGCGGACGGATTAGTATGAAATTTTGCACGGTTATAGTGGACGTAGAGAAGGAGTGCAGAATGTTAATATTTTTTTCAAATAATGCATTTTTCATACATAAAATCAACTAAAAACACATTACACACACTGCCTTGCATTTGTCACAAACACATATGTACTTAGTAAATTAAATAGAACATTCAATGTCTTACTATGAAAAGACAACGTCAAGAATGTCAGATGACATTTGATTTTTAATTTAAATTACGGTCGAATTGCGGCCGATGCTACGGGTGACTAGTTAAATTAATTACGTGAAGCAAAAAGTTGTGACGGATTTTTAAGTAATATGCCGCGGACGGATTAGTATGAAATTTTGCACGGTTATAGTGGACGTAGAGGAGTGCAGAATGTTAATATTTTTTTCAAATAATGCATTTTTCATACATAAAATCAACTAAAAACACATTACACACACTGCCTTGCATTTGTCACAAACACATATGTACTTAGTAAATGAAAATGAAAAGACACAACGTCAAGAATGTCAGATGACATTTGATTTTTAATTTAAATTACGGTCGAATTTCGGCCGATGCTACGGGTGACTAGTTCTAATAATTACTTCCCGCCTAAATAAGAAAAGAATTAAATTTTTAATTAATGTTTTTATTATAAAATACCGTTTCATACATTTATCAACGTTAAAAAAAATAGAATAATACGAAGAACTAAATGTTCTAATTTTAATTTTCTTCTTCTTCATCATCATCGTCTTCCAATGGCTGTAATATTTCAAATTCCTCTGCGTTCTCGTTTTAAACGACATTTGTCTCCAGTTCTTCCAAGATTTCTGGATCAAAAGTACAGACTTCTTTCAAATCATTTTGATAAGGTTGAAATAAAGGTTTATATAAGTTTATAGCAGACTATCTCTCATTCCGAGGTGTGAAACCCCTAATATGCCTGGACTATATATTCGCTACAACGCTAACTTTGGAGTTAAGCAACTAAGAACATTAATTATAGTGTCAATTTGTAAGTAATATTGTTAGGTATTATGATAGTTTTGAAAAAAAATAGTATCGATGTGCTGGTTTTCGAAGTTAAGAAATCTAAAAATATTTTTTTTTACTTAATTAGCATTGTATAAAATATTTTAAAGATATTTTGTAGCATAACTTTTCCATGATGTTTGCTTTTATTTGATAGATGCTATTACTTTCTTTAAAATAACATTTTTTACATCTGCAGGACCTTTCTCGTCAGAGATATCGGCATCCTTTGGCAGAGGTGTCTACAAGAATTAAAAA
The DNA here is from genome assembly GCA_949699795.1 of Spicauda simplicius. Taxonomy (NCBI): domain Eukaryota; kingdom Metazoa; phylum Arthropoda; class Insecta; order Lepidoptera; family Hesperiidae; genus Spicauda; species Spicauda simplicius. Next base: position 9,938,803 of record OX453084.1, read on the forward strand.
TGAAAGAAAAAAAAAAGAAGAAATGGCGGCCACTCCGACAGGAGGGAGGTCGATTAAATTAGGTATATTTTCTAATATTAAATTATCGCTAGGTCTCATGAGCTCGGTCGGTCCGAACACACTATTAATTATAAAAAGATCAGACGTTATGGTGAAGACTCCGTTATATAGTCCAGTTTGAATTAAAAAAATAAATCAGTTTTTTTATAGAAAACTGAAACTAAAATGTTTTAAGAAAAACGTAAATAAAAATGTAATAAAATACAAATTCCGATAGAATATTTAACAGCAAATTAATATAATTTTATCAAAGTAAATTCCTTCTTATAAAATATAACAAAAACGATACATATCATATTTTTTCGGAATTATTTGCTAATTACAAAATAATTGCTGCTTGCTAAAATGGTGGATGAAAACAACCAAAAACAAAACTATTAATGTAAGAAAAAGTTCTAACGATTTCGAATAACTCCGTCTTTTTATGTTCGCGAAATTTTAAAAAATATCTAGAAAAATAACAAAAAAAAGAACAAATAAAAATACGATGAACTACATTTTATTTGTATTCAAAATAAATGTTACAAGATTCCGATACCGGGAATCGAACCCGAGCCTCCTGGGTGAGAGCCAGGTATCCTAGCCACTAGACCATATCGGATAATACTTTACACATCCAATTTTGTACTTATACTCGGGGCAAATTTGATATAGAATGTTTAATAACAAAGCGTTGCTTAGCAACGAGTGACAGGCAGGGAATGCAACTTTTTGTTGTTTTATCAGACATATTTTACGTAATAATAACTTTTATCTGTAACTTATAACTTAGCAACGAGTGACAGGCAGGGGAATGCAACTTTTTGTTGTTTTATCAGACATATTTTACGTATTATTAACTTTTATCTGTAACTTATAACTTAGCAACGAGTGACAGGCAGGGGAATGCAACTTTTTGTTGTTTTATCAGACATATTTTACGTATTATTAACTTTTATCTGTAACTTATAACTTAGCAACGAGTGACAGGCAGGGAATGCAACTTTTTGTTGTTTTATCAGACATATTTTACGTATTATTAACTTTTATCTGTAACTTATAACTTAGCAACGAGTGACAGGCAGGGGAATGCAACTTTTTGTTGTTTTATCAGACATATTTTACGTATTATTAACTTTTATCTGTAACTTATAACTTAGCAACGAGTGACAGGCAGGGGAATGCAACTTTTTGTTGTTTTATCAGACATATTTTACGTATTATTAACTTTTATCTGTAACTTATAATAGGTTGCAAATCCCTTCATGGAATTAAGGTTGTAACATCATTAGTTATACAATGACGATAATGGGTAAGTAAATACATTTTGTTTGGATTGGTTTTAGCATATTATCTTGCAGTTGGTCGTTATTAGTTTAATCAACTCTTCTTAATTAAATTCGCGAAAATTTAATGCAAATTTAATTGCTTGAATATAAAATGCATTTGTGTACAAAGGTCGTGCAAGTTGGTGATTACCCTACATAGGATTTTTTATGGTTTGTTTGTCAATATATATAACGAAGTAGGGTGCGTGTGGTCAGGTTAGCCAGGAGTCTTTATTACTGTCCATTCTTGAAGATTTCAAGTAAAACAGGCGACATTCTTCTTCGATTTATTCACAGTTGAGGAGGTCCGATCGCTTCGACGGTTAAACAAGAACCTTTTTCTACCGGCGTTCGCTGGCCTTTTTATAACAATGTTTGGTGAGGTGACAATAACAAATTCATGGAGGGTAAACTAAATTACAATTCTAAAAATCACTAAATATTGCTAATTTAACAAACAATTTTTAATCTTTAAACTAACTAATTAATTATTATCGGCGACGTGTTTTTCATAAATACGCGGTGTCCCGTCGACATATAAAAGTTATATAGAGAAAGAATGCGACATATAAAATCATGCAAACATTTGCGAATATTCGTTACATCACTAGTAAACACGCTTAAATCTTCTAGTCCCCTCATTATTGTCCCACTGCCGAGCACGGGTCTTCTTTCAGAATAAAATTTCTTAGGCCATAGTCCACCGCGCTAACCAAGTGTTTTTTTTTTTATCTGACTGAAGTAGCAAACAAGCATGCAGTCCACCTGATGGTAAGTGTTCACTGCCGCCCTGCGACATCTGTAAGCAACTAACTTCATACAGAACATGGGTTCTATGAAGTTGATCACAGATGCGTTGCTACTCCCGAGGACTATGATGGTCGCCTCATGTGAAAGTGCAAATTGGTAGACACTCACCATAACGAGATTATTAACCGCCTGCAGAACAGAGTCGTCCTTGATGGCTCTGAGGTTCCTCTCCAGCACCGAGTTGTCGTCCAACGCCTGACTCTCGAACCAGTGGCACACCGCCTCGTTGTCGTGCTCCCACTGGTGGGACTGTGGGCAATGAGGTTGGTTAAATTATAGGGTCGAAATTAGTTATAGAGAAATGATTTCTTACACTAAGTTTCAAGAGTAGCCTCTATTATGTATGATTTTTTCACAGAAAAAATATTAATACCCCGAACTTACGCGATATGTGGTAAATGGGTGTATAAGAAATTTGAGAATGTAACACAAAAAAAAAATGTGTGCGTGTACTAGCGTACACTCGTAAGAAGTGAAACTTCTTTATGACGTTATTTTTCAAAAAATAATTTACTATATGCAACTTTACAGAAATTGGTTAAATAAAGTAAAATTAGATAAAGTTTAATAAAAGGCTTTTATTAAACTTTATCTAATAATCTAATCTATAATAATCTATCTAATATCACGCGTGGTAGGGATAAGAAAAAGATGGCGCGTAACGGAAAAAAAGATGGCGCGTAACAGAAAAAGATGGCGCGTAACGAAAAAATGTTACACTACATTTTTTTCCAACCCCGATAAAGAAGTTTCACTTCAATAATTGTAATCATGCATAGTTAGATCTTACTATCTTACACTATAAATTAATAGTGTGGGAAAGTAACACTGTAATCGATAATATATCGCTACTTCAAAACAAAAGGGCCGCAACTCGAATAGACCTAATTTTACAGGAGAGCCATTTAAAGTTTTGAAAATCAGTTCTTGTATAATTATTGCTCTGTAATTTTAAAACAGATAAATATGTGTTATACACTGTTAGAAAGGTATTTTTATTCTTTCTTTTGATAGTTAATTTGGATATGGTTATTTTTTTCTAAAAAAAAGTTATGAGCAGATAAGTCTCTTTTGTATATAAACATGCGGCTTTGCACAGATGTTGCAGCGTAAATTCGAAAATACAAAAAAGACGTCAGTAGTGTTTTTATTGCTTAGTGTAAAATTCATGGGAATCTTTTTAAATTATGAAAATATAACCGACAAAATTTGAATTTTTACAATAAAAAGGATATTGAATATTTTTGATTTGTGACACTTTTGTTTTAAAGTAGCAATATTATACATCCTGTGACGAGGTGGCACTCATTAAAAGACGAATTGATGAGATTTGAAAACCGCGTAACTCGGAGTTCGCGTAAGTCGGGTAGCGTAAGTCGAGGGTTTACTGTATATAAGTACCTATTTTTACAAGTTTACAATTTGGTATTACAACAGTAACTTTTGATTTTTCCCAAATTCGAAGAGACTATGGATTTTCTTACTGTTTTTTACACTGTCTTAGATCATACACACGCTTTCTACACTCATAGCCCCACAGTAGGAATTTCTCCTGTGTCGTGGATACCATGGACACACACACAAGACGAATACACAAACACCCAGACCCAGAACATGAATCCTAAACTCATCATTCAGATACCTGTCTGGCCGGGAATCGAACCCGGGACCCCAGACCGGTATGGTAACAGCTCGGCCGGGTCGACCATAGATTGAGTATTTTTGATTTCATATTTAAGCAATCGCATTGATCGATCAGTATTGCCAAGCTGTACCGAGTATTTCTAGTTACCTGTTCAAGCAATCGCTATTTATTCTTAAATCGTCTATATGTTATATCTTCGTCAAAATGTTGCTACACACCACTACGGCAAACGCATGTCTTCCCTCAGTCTTGGCTATTATTCCTGGGGAGTGGCCATGCTCTGAAAGTCTCTATTCAGATCTTGTACAATTTCCTTAACATATATCAGTACCAGATTAGCCACATAGCAAGAGTACCAAATGCTACGGGCCCCGCGGCTAGAGGTACCGCGGCCCTACACCTACCTGCTATTTATATTTTACTATCTTTGCTATCTCCTAAAAAGTCAAACTCAAAGAAGATATAGAAAGTAACTAAACATTGCCAGATTAAATCCAGGAAAGTTTACTAGCAACAATTTCGTTTTGTGTGAACCAGCGGCGCAGCGTGGCGGCGGCGGCGCGCGGGCCGAGCGGCGGGCGGCGGTGTCCCCCCCGCGCCCCCTGTCCCCCTCACCTGCGTCTCGCCCCTGTCCTCGGTGAACCAGCGGCGCAGCGTGGCGGCGGCGGCGCGCGGGCCGAGCGGCGGGCGGCGGTGTCCCCCCCGCGCCCCCTGTCCCCCTCACCTGCGTCTCGCCCCTGTCCTCGGTGAACCAGCGGCGCAGCGTGGCGGCGGCGGCGCGCGGGCCGAGCGGCGGGCGGCGGTGTCCCCCCCGCGCCCCCTGTCCCCCTCACCTGCGTCTCGCCCCTGTCCTCGGTGAACCAGCGGCGCAGCGTGGCGGCGGCGGCGCGCGGGCCGAGCGGCGGGCGGCGGTGTCCCCCCCGCGCCCCCTGTCCCCCTCACCTGCGTCTCGCCCCTGTCCTCGGTGAACCAGCGGCGCAGCGTGGCGGCGGCGGCGCGCGGGCCGAGCGGCGGGCGGCGGTGTCCCCCCCGCGCCCCCTGTCCCCCTCACCTGCGTCTCGCCCCTGTCCTCGGTGAACCAGCGGCGCAGCGTGGCGGCGGCGGCGCGCGGGCCGAGCGGCGGGCGGCGGTGTCCCCCCCGCGCCCCCTGTCCCCCTCACCTGCGTCTCGCCCCTGTCCTCGGTGAACCAGCGGCGCAGCGTGGCGGCGGCGGCGCGCGGGCCGAGCGGCGGGCGGCGGTGTCCCCCCCGCGCCCCCTGTCCCCCTCACCTGCGTCTCGCCCCTGTCCTCGGTGAACCAGCGGCGCAGCGTGGCGGCGGCGGCGCGCGGGCCGAGCGGCGGGCGGCGGTGTCCCCCCCGCGCCCCCTGTCCCCCTCACCTGCGTCTCGCCCCTGTCCTCGGTGAACCAGCGGCGCAGCGTGGCGGCGGCGGCGCGCGGGCCGAGCGGCGGGCGGCGGTGTCCCCCCCGCGCCCCCTGTCCCCCTCACCTGCGTCTCGCCCCTGTCCTCGGTGAACCAGCGGCGCAGCGTGGCGGCGGCGGCGCGCGGGCCGAGCGGCGGGCGGCGGTGTCCCCCCCGCGCCCCCTGTCCCCCTCACCTGCGTCTCGCCCCTGTCCTCGGTGAACCAGCGGCGCAGCGTGGCGGCGGCGGCGCGCGGGCCGAGCGGCGGGCGGCGGTGTCCCCCCCGCGCCCCCTGTCCCCCTCACCTGCGTCTCGCCCCTGTCCTCGGTGAACCAGCGGCGCAGCGTGGCGGCGGCGGCGCGCGGGCCGAGCGGCGGGCGGCGGTGTCCCCCCCGCGCCCCCTGTCCCCCTCACCTGCGTCTCGCCCCTGTCCTCGGTGAACCAGCGGCGCAGCGTGGCGGCGGCGGCGCGCGGGCCGAGCGGCGGGCGGCGGTGTCCCCCCCGCGCCCCCTGTCCCCCTCACCTGCGTCTCGCCCCTGTCCTCGGTGAACCAGCGGCGCAGCGTGGCGGCGGCGGCGCGCGGGCCGAGCGGCGGGCGGCGGTGTCCCCCCCGCGCCCCCTGTCCCCCTCACCTGCGTCTCGCCCCTGTCCTCGGTGAACCAGCGGCGCAGCGTGGCGGCGGCGGCGCGCGGGCCGAGCGGCGGGCGGCGGTGTCCCCCCCGCGCCCCCTGTCCCCCTCACCTGCGTCTCGCCCCTGTCCTCGGTGAACCAGCGGCGCAGCGTGGCGGCGGCGGCGCGCGGGCCGAGCGGCGGGCGGCGGTGTCCCCCCCGCGCCCCCTGTCCCCCTCACCTGCGTCTCGCCCCTGTCCTCGGTGAACCAGCGGCGCAGCGTGGCGGCGGCGGCGCGCGGGCCGAGCGGCGGGCGGCGGTGTCCCCCCCGCGCCCCCTGTCCCCCTCACCTGCGTCTCGCCCCTGTCCTCGGTGAACCAGCGGCGCAGCGTGGCGGCGGCGGCGCGCGGGCCGAGCGGCGGGCGGCGGTGTCCCCCCCGCGCCCCCTGTCCCCCTCACCTGCGTCTCGCCCCTGTCCTCGGTGAACCAGCGGCGCAGCGTGGCGGCGGCGGCGCGCGGGCCGAGCGGCGGGCGGCGGTGTCCCCCCCGCGCCCCCTGTCCCCCTCACCTGCGTCTCGCCCCTGTCCTCGGTGAACCAGCGGCGCAGCGTGGCGGCGGCGGCGCGCGGGCCGAGCGGCGGGCGGCGGTGTCCCCCCCGCGCCCCCTGTCCCCCTCACCTGCGTCTCGCCCCTGTCCTCGGTGAACCAGCGGCGCAGCGTGGCGGCGGCGGCGCGCGGGCCGAGCGGCGGGCGGCGGTGTCCCCCCCGCGCCCCCTGTCCCCCTCACCTGCGTCTCGCCCCTGTCCTCGGTGAACCAGCGGCGCAGCGTGGCGGCGGCGGCGCGCGGGCCGAGCGGCGGGCGGCGGTGTCCCCCCCGCGCCCCCTGTCCCCCTCACCTGCGTCTCGCCCCTGTCCTCGGTGAACCAGCGGCGCAGCGTGGCGGCGGCGGCGCGCGGGCCGAGCGGCGGGCGGCGGTGTCCCCCCCGCGCCCCCTGTCCCCCTCACCTGCGTCTCGCCCCTGTCCTCGGTGAACCAGCGGCGCAGCGTGGCGGCGGCGGCGCGCGGGCCGAGCGGCGGGCGGCGGTGTCCCCCCCGCGCCCCCTGTCCCCCTCACCTGCGTCTCGCCCCTGTCCTCGGTGAACCAGCGGCGCAGCGTGGCGGCGGCGGCGCGCGGGCCGAGCGGCGGGCGGCGGTGTCCCCCCCGCGCCCCCTGTCCCCCTCACCTGCGTCTCGCCCCTGTCCTCGGTGAACCAGCGGCGCAGCGTGGCGGCGGCGGCGCGCGGGCCGAGCGGCGGGCGGCGGTGTCCCCCCCGCGCCCCCTGTCCCCCTCACCTGCGTCTCGCCCCTGTCCTCGGTGAACCAGCGGCGCAGCGTGGCGGCGGCGGCGCGCGGGCCGAGCGGCGGGCGGCGGTGTCCCCCCCGCGCCCCCTGTCCCCCTCACCTGCGTCTCGCCCCTGTCCTCGGTGAACCAGCGGCGCAGCGTGGCGGCGGCGGCGCGCGGGCCGAGCGGCGGGCGGCGGTGTCCCCCCCGCGCCCCCTGTCCCCCTCACCTGCGTCTCGCCCCTGTCCTCGGTGAACCAGCGGCGCAGCGTGGCGGCGGCGGCGCGCGGGCCGAGCGGCGGGCGGCGGTGTCCCCCCCGCGCCCCCTGTCCCCCTCACCTGCGTCTCGCCCCTGTCCTCGGTGAACCAGCGGCGCAGCGTGGCGGCGGCGGCGCGCGGGCCGAGCGGCGGGCGGCGGTGTCCCCCCCGCGCCCCCTGTCCCCCTCACCTGCGTCTCGCCCCTGTCCTCGGTGAACCAGCGGCGCAGCGTGGCGGCGGCGGCGCGCGGGCCGAGCGGCGGGCGGCGGTGTCCCCCCCGCGCCCCCTGTCCCCCTCACCTGCGTCTCGCCCCTGTCCTCGGTGAACCAGCGGCGCAGCGTGGCGGCGGCGGCGCGCGGGCCGAGCGGCGGGCGGCGGTGTCCCCCCCGCGCCCCCTGTCCCCCTCACCTGCGTCTCGCCCCTGTCCTCGGTGAACCAGCGGCGCAGCGTGGCGGCGGCGGCGCGCGGGCCGAGCGGCGGGCGGCGGTGTCCCCCCCGCGCCCCCTGTCCCCCTCACCTGCGTCTCGCCCCTGTCCTCGGTGAACCAGCGGCGCAGCGTGGCGGCGGCGGCGCGCGGGCCGAGCGGCGGGCGGCGGTGTCCCCCCCGCGCCCCCTGTCCCCCTCACCTGCGTCTCGCCCCTGTCCTCGGTGAACCAGCGGCGCAGCGTGGCGGCGGCGGCGCGCGGGCCGAGCGGCGGGCGGCGGTGTCCCCCCCGCGCCCCCTGTCCCCCTCACCTGCGTCTCGCCCCTGTCCTCGGTGAACCAGCGGCGCAGCGTGGCGGCGGCGGCGCGCGGGCCGAGCGGCGGGCGGCGGTGTCCCCCCCGCGCCCCCTGTCCCCCTCACCTGCGTCTCGCCCCTGTCCTCGGTGAACCAGCGGCGCAGCGTGGCGGCGGCGGCGCGCGGGCCGAGCGGCGGGCGGCGGTGTCCCCCCCGCGCCCCCTGTCCCCCTCACCTGCGTCTCGCCCCTGTCCTCGGTGAACCAGCGGCGCAGCGTGGCGGCGGCGGCGCGCGGGCCGAGCGGCGGGCGGCGGTGTCCCCCCCGCGCCCCCTGTCCCCCTCACCTGCGTCTCGCCCCTGTCCTCGGTGAACCAGCGGCGCAGCGTGGCGGCGGCGGCGCGCGGGCCGAGCGGCGGGCGGCGGTGTCCCCCCCGCGCCCCCTGTCCCCCTCACCTGCGTCTCGCCCCTGTCCTCGGTGAACCAGCGGCGCAGCGTGGCGGCGGCGGCGCGCGGGCCGAGCGGCGGGCGGCGGTGTCCCCCCCGCGCCCCCTGTCCCCCTCACCTGCGTCTCGCCCCTGTCCTCGGTGAACCAGCGGCGCAGCGTGGCGGCGGCGGCGCGCGGGCCGAGCGGCGGGCGGCGGTGTCCCCCCCGCGCCCCCTGTCCCCCTCACCTGCGTCTCGCCCCTGTCCTCGGTGAACCAGCGGCGCAGCGTGGCGGCGGCGGCGCGCGGGCCGAGCGGCGGGCGGCGGTGTCCCCCCCGCGCCCCCTGTCCCCCTCACCTGCGTCTCGCCCCTGTCCTCGGTGAACCAGCGGCGCAGCGTGGCGGCGGCGGCGCGCGGGCCGAGCGGCGGGCGGCGGTGTCCCCCCCGCGCCCCCTGTCCCCCTCACCTGCGTCTCGCCCCTGTCCTCGGTGAACCAGCGGCGCAGCGTGGCGGCGGCGGCGCGCGGGCCGAGCGGCGGGCGGCGGTGTCCCCCCCGCGCCCCCTGTCCCCCTCACCTGCGTCTCGCCCCTGTCCTCGGTGAACCAGCGGCGCAGCGTGGCGGCGGCGGCGCGCGGGCCGAGCGGCGGGCGGCGGTGTCCCCCCCGCGCCCCCTGTCCCCCTCACCTGCGTCTCGCCCCTGTCCTCGGTGAACCAGCGGCGCAGCGTGGCGGCGGCGGCGCGCGGGCCGAGCGGCGGGCGGCGGTGTCCCCCCCGCGCCCCCTGTCCCCCTCACCTGCGTCTCGCCCCTGTCCTCGGTGAACCAGCGGCGCAGCGTGGCGGCGGCGGCGCGCGGGCCGAGCGGCGGGCGGCGGTGTCCCCCCCGCGCCCCCTGTCCCCCTCACCTGCGTCTCGCCCCTGTCCTCGGTGAACCAGCGGCGCAGCGTGGCGGCGGCGGCGCGCGGGCCGAGCGGCGGGCGGCGGTGTCCCCCCCGCGCCCCCTGTCCCCCTCACCTGCGTCTCGCCCCTGTCCTCGGTGAACCAGCGGCGCAGCGTGGCGGCGGCGGCGCGCGGGCCGAGCGGCGGGCGGCGGTGTCCCCCCCGCGCCCCCTGTCCCCCTCACCTGCGTCTCGCCCCTGTCCTCGGTGAACCAGCGGCGCAGCGTGGCGGCGGCGGCGCGCGGGCCGAGCGGCGGGCGGCGGTGTCCCCCCCGCGCCCCCTGTCCCCCTCACCTGCGTCTCGCCCCTGTCCTCGGTGAACCAGCGGCGCAGCGTGGCGGCGGCGGCGCGCGGGCCGAGCGGCGGGCGCGCGGCGCCGCGGGCGGAGGCGCGCTGCACGCGGCGCTCCTGCTCCTGCTGCAGCAGCAGCCGCCGCAGCCGCCAGTGCAGCAGCCGCCGCGAGGACCGCCACGGGATTATGTCCTGGAGACGAACGATGTATATGTAATATTATTCATGCCTATAATTGAACCTACTTATTGCAAAACAGAATCAACCCACACAACGACAGTTTTGAGAAAAAGCCATTTTTGACAAAATTGATTCACACAACGACAGTTTTGAGAAAAATTTGACAAAATTTTGTTTACTGTATAATTTTAGGTTAATTTTAATAAAATCCTTTTACAATGTTGCTCGAAATAATTTGATCTATGTATGCAAATATAATATTATTAAAAAAATCAAGGTCTTTATAATATAATAAATTGCTTCCTTTTTACAAAAGTAGATCCAATTAACAGTCATACTAGCTTGTGTTTATAAATGTGTCATTATTAAATGAGTTGTTTGTATTGCTGTTGGCATGTAATAAAATATTAAATGAAAAAATTAAATGTAAGGCAAGATCTCTAACTTTTATTAGCCACTAACTTTTATTAACCAAATAATACAAAGAAAAAAAGACAAACCCACTGAATTTTTTGCCGGATCTTCTCAATTGAGGTCGCGTTCAGATCCGGTGGTAGTGTAAAAAATATAGATAATGTAGGCCTATACAAAATAATTACATTCCATTTCAATTCATTTAATGGAAGACCTTGCCTTTCCCGACGTCACGCCCACTTCGTTATATATAATGATAGGTGTGTAATGATAATAATAATAATAACACTTACGAATATGCAGCCTTTCTCCAACATTCTCTCAGCCGTGTCGTGTAACTCGGCGAATTGGACTGCGATCTACAAACACACAAAATTTCGTATTTTATTCATATACTTTTGTTTAAGTAGTGTAAATATACATATATATAATAAATTTTTGAAGTTCACTAATTGATAGAAATCTATTTTGATCTCGATAGTTCCATTTTTAATAGGAACATTTTTGATAATTATTATCATCTAATTATAATTTGTCAAAGTAAGCTCGTAAGCCGCGCGACTGCAGAGAATCCTTTCTTATTACGACTATAGCCGCGGGATTTTTTTTAATTAGGGGGCGCGCTGTTATGATGAAAATAATAATAAAAAATAACAAATACTGAATAATTATATTATTAGCTGCGGCCGCGCTACTTGCGACCTAATATGTGAAAGCGCCCTAATAATTATTGGAAATCTAAATCTATCATTGTTAGATAAAGCTTTTATGTTAAAAAATATATCTTTATGTAATTTATAAATAAAAATTCTCACCTCGTGGTAAATTGGCGACAGTTCTTTTTCTCTGCTCTTACAAGACTTTTCAGCCGCCAACAGTTCAGTTTCCAATTCCCTTATTTTGCATTCAGCTGAAAAAGAAAAAATGTGTGCGTGTACTAGCGTACACTCGTAAGAAGTGAAACTTCTTTATGACGTTATTTTTCAAAAAATAATTTACTATATGCAACTTTACAGAAATTGGTTAAATAAAGTTAAAATATTAGATAAAGTTTAATAAAAGGCTTTTATTAAACTTTATCTAATAATCTAATCTATAATAATTTATCTAATATCACGCGTGGTAGGGAAAAAAAGATGGCGCGTAACAGAAAAAGATGGCGCGTAACGAAAAAATGTTACACAAAAATTTTTTCCAACCCCGATAAAGAAGTTTCACTTCAATAACATGGGAAATGAAAAACCTGTAAACATTTTAAGATACAAGACTAGGTTAAATTTTTGAAGTTAAACTACTTTACTACGTTAGGGAAAAACGTTGAATAAAGGGATTGCAATCCGGAAAACCGGATCCGGTAATCCGGCGGATCCGGTGATTGTATATTTTGACAAAGATTTCACATTACAAAAATAATTACCGTTAGAAATCGATCCTTTTTTTACACTGTTTTAACCGTTCGATTAATTCCGCCGGATCCGGTCGGATCCGGCCGGATTGAAAATGAGGCCGGATTGCAATCCCTAGTTGAGTTAGGCTGTATCCCCAGTAGGCAAACTTAGCGGCGTACTGAATTTGCGTCGTATCGGTTTACGCCCTGCCATATATTTGCAATGGAGTGTCCAAAGTTTGCTAGTTTGCGCTCACTGTACGCTGTAACGCTGCAAACTGCGTAAAGCGAGCGCAAACTAGCATATCTATACTAATTCTATACTAATATATAAAGCTGAAGAGTTTGTTTGTTTGAACGCGCTAATCTCAGGAACTACTGGTTCGAATTTAAAAATTCTTTTTGTATTGAATAGACCATTTATCGAGGAAGGCTTTAGGCTATATAACATCACGCTGCAACTATTAGGAGCGAAGAAATAATGGAAAATGTGAAAAAAAAACGGGGAAAATTATTCATTGTTTTTGCGTCGTTTTATCGTCGTGTAATAACACTTTCTAAATACGCGGACGAAGTCGCGGGCACAGCTAGTATAATATATATGGAAGGCGTACTGAACCGATACGTCACAAATTGAGTACGCCGCTAACAGTTTGCCTTCTGGGACACAGCCTTAATTTTTACGACACGCGCGCACCTCGTCACGAAAAACCGACACCCTGAAGTTACCTATAGTCAACATATAAGATTATCTATAATTTTTTTAAAAAGATTTTTATCTTATTACGCCAAAGAAGTATAACTTTTAACACGTGTACATAAGTACTTGTACATAAGTACTTGTACGTAAGTACACACACACTTTCTTTTTTATCCGATTTAATTAGCAAATAAGTATGCAGTCCTTCTGATAAGTCACCAGTTTCGCTTATAGAAATCTATAAGCAGCTTCATATCTAAAAGGAGTTCAGAAGTCAATCACATGCGTTGATACTCCCGAGGACTAAGATAGTCGCCTCATAGATCGCTTATATATGAGGCGACCATCTTAGTCGGCAACCACACACACGCCTTCACTATGAGACATTCTAGTGGTGAAACAGAAAAAAAATACTCATACATTTAACAGGTGGAGGACTGCATGCTCGTTTCAATCCGATAAAAAAAACGTGCGTCACTAGTAAGTATGAAGAAATATAATTGGCAGTGGCCACCGAAGTCCAACTGCAAATATTTCGAATTCCACTACCTTTATTTAATATTATTTTAATATTCTTACCTTGTCTACCCGTGTCAGTTTTTACGATAGCGTCATCTATCGAGCCTCTTCTGTCTAAGTTCTTTGAAATTTCTTTGATTTGCTCCTTCAATTCTGAAACAAAAAAACGAATGTTATAATTTGAACATTCGCGATTGGGTATGATTTTTTTTACAATTTTTGAGGTAGAACTCCGGAGGATTTAACTTAGGCGACCTTGTTCTGGGGGCACGGCAGTGCCTCCGCCAAGTCGAGCAAAAAAGCGGCACGGTAACATACTTTTATCGAAGCAATTCGGGCCATTTTTTTAACGTCAGGAAAATGCTTTTATGCATCCCATCGAACACAGGGGAGTCCGATAGGTATGTAGGACTCCTGAGACTATCAGACTCCTGGGACTACCTACTAAAAACCTGACATTTGCTCTTTGCTCTCTCCGTCATAATATATGGGGTGCTGTTGGATCAACTTGGGGTCATTCTACTCCAGCACCCCCGGCGCCTGGAAGCAATTAGGAACTATACAATATATATGTATAGTTCAAATTTCATTTTTTTAACCAGTAGTTTAAGAATTATAACGAGTCAAAGTTCCTTATTTTGTCACTCACTCACTCACTGACAGATCATCGAAAATCTAAGGCACTTCTAGCAAATATAGAAGCTTCAAATTTAGAACACAATTAGTGTTTAGTGTATGAATCAAGGAAAAACTGAAATATTTTCAATTTCCGTCCAGTTTCCTAGATACGTCAACTGCATAAGTAACTTTGTAATCCTATGTAAATATATAGGATTACAAAGTTATATTGGTAGTTAATTAATTATTGTGTCCGTATATATGTATAATATCATGGATTAATAGGTGTAGGGTTTAGAAGAACGACCGGGGAAGAATCATCGCCACACCTATTTATATCCTTCTGCACACTTCTCCTCATAAATATATATTTTTTTATTATTTTTATTTATATTTGACTGAAGTAGCAAACGGGCATGCAGTCCACCTGATGGTAAGTGGTCACTGCCGCACATGGACCTCTGTAATCAACTTCATACAGAACATGGGTTCCATCTGAAGTCAATCACAGATGCGTTGCTACTCCCGAGGACTATGATGGTCGCCTCATGTGAAAGTGTGTCGGCAACCACACCCTTCTATCGAAATGCAAGAAATGCTTCACGTTAGAAATAGGTGTGGCGGTGGTACTTCCCCGGTCGAACTACACTGGTTCTACCACCTTCGAAAATAGCCATAGTATTGCTTAGTTATGTATATCCTTAAAATTATTATCTTTTTCATCTCTATCAATGTATAACTTGTACAATGTAACTGTCTTTTAGTTGTCAATATTATTAACTTAACATGTCTATTATAGAGAATGTTGTACGCACCTGTAATTGGCGTGCATACTATCTTTATTTCTATGTAAGATTATTGTAATGTGTTGTTTGTAATGCTGTTGGTGTGTCATTAAATAAATAAATAAGATAAATATCCTAAAGCAGCTTCTGTGTTTAGATGGTCGGGTGTAGTTGCCGGTACCATTTTATATGAGGCAATCATATTAGACCTCGGGAGTAGCAACGTGTATTTGATTGACTTCGGATTGAACCCTGGTTATATACGAAATTCCTTACAGATGTAGCAGGTCGGCAGTGACCACTTACCATTAGGTGGACTGCATGCTCGTTTGCTACTACAATCATATAAAAAAGAAATGTGTCTGACCGGGGATCGAACACGGAACCACCACATATAAATCCAGTGTCCTCATTATGAACAGTGCTCCGTTAATACGTCGTTTTTAATAAATTGATATATATTTTTTAGAGTTTTGAGGTAAATAAATATAAATTGAGGGGAATAAATTAAATAAACTTATAAACATAAATTCTGTAGGAATATAACAAATATTTTTATTTTAATTTTACGTCCAATATTTTTCTTCAAAATATAAAAATGAAATGGAAAAGAATGTCTCCGACAAAAGCATTCCGATACCGGGAATCGAACCCGAGCCTCCTGGGTGAGAGCCAGGTATCCTAGCCACTAGACCATATCGGATGATACATGTAGCAACGAATTAACACAATATATCATTTACATAATTGACAATCTTCAAATTAAATTTTAATGTTGTAATATTATAATTTTATAACACTTATTATATGTTCAAATTCATTTAAAGGCTTTAAAGTTTGTTTTTGTACAATAAATTAAAATTAAATCTTTGTTAATCGTTATTTTATTCAAGTTGTAATAATCGATACACATTTGAATTACATATTATACTATGTATCTTACATAGCATCTATACATAATCATAATACATACAAAGACGTACACAAACACACAGATTCAGATACCTGTCTGGCCAGGAATTGAACCCAGAACCCACTGCGTGTGAGACGAGGACCGTTCCACAACACTGGTCGTCATAGCACTCAGAAGTAGCAACACATTTGTTTGACTTCGAATAGAACGTATTTTCGTTAGAAAGTTGCTTACAGGTGTCCATGAGCGGCAGTGAGCACTTGCCATCAGGTGGACTGCATGCTCGTTAGCTACTTCAATCTTATATGAAATGAAATGTCTTTATTGAAGTGAAACTTCTTTATCGGGGTTGGAAAAAAATTTAGTGTAACATTTTTTTGTTACGCGCCATCTTTTTCTGTTACGCGTCATCTTTTTTTTCCGTTACGCGCCATCTTTTTCTTATCCCTACCACCCCTGATATTAGATAGATTATTATAGATTAGATTATTAGATAAAGTTTAATAAAAGCCTTTTATTAAACTTTATTTTCACTTCTTACGAGTGTACGCTAGTACACGCACACATTTTTTTCCTAAATCTTAACTCCGCACCGTGAGGTTGCCTGGAAGAAATCGCTGTTGAGCGATAAGGTCGCCTTTTGTATTTTATTATTATGATTTACTGTATTATTTCTCTCTTTTCTGGGTACAGTGAAGTATATTATTATTATTATCTTCCTTTTTAAATATAAAAGAATGTTACCAGTAATCCTGGCCCCCAGCCTCAACAGTTCCGGGTCCATCCTGTGCATCGTCTTCAGGATGTCGCGCTGCTTGAACTTCACCTCCACTATGCCCTCCGCTTCTAACACTCCGCCCCTGGAAGAGAACATTTTGTGTGAGCTAAGAATCATCTTTTAAATATTACAAGTGCAAAAGTGGGATTGTACGTGCGTTTATTACACTTAAAAGACTACAGGTCGGTTTAGGGTGAGATTTGGTACACCCATAGTTTATGAATGATGATTTGTCAGTAGCAAATTAAATTCACAATAGTTTTGGTTTTTGGCGGCGGGAGATCTCCCGCAAGGTTATGTGATCAAGCCTTTTTTTTTGTTTTCGAGGGGGAAACCTTCAAAAGGTACCCGATGCCATGGGAGCGACGCAGGGTTACGTGGGATTTTTACCGCACTAACAAGGTGGCCGTCATCTGCGCGTCTAGTCTTTACGACGGTATGCGACCACACATACCGCCGTCCTTCCCGGGATTGCCTGACCGAACGGTTCGAGCTCCCACACTAGCCGTCTGCAACCCCGGAACCCTTTTAGTCACCTCTTACGACAGGCAGGGGATGCCGTAGCCCTATTCTGATCCCGGAACTACAGGGCGTATGTGATCATGCCTGGGGAGCGCCCGTGCTCCGACAGTTGATGTTCGGAACTGCGGAACTGATGCGGGGTACTGAGAATACTTCCATAACGTGTTTCAGAATACTAGTAGCGCCATCTCTTGATGAGTAGCGGGAGGTCGCCACAGTTTGATGTCCATCCAAGCACAGTTTCAAACACATTTCTAATATGACTTATATTTCGTTAAATTATGTTGATAAATAGCATGTAATGCTATATTACTTTGTATGATATAGCACGCTATAATACATCCACGAGTGTCACACAGCACGCTATCCATTTAGCGCTGTTAACACGAACGTATCTGACGCTATTCTTTATTTTTCGAGGGGGAAAAGTTAATTAGGTATCCGACGCCGTGGGAGCGACGCAGGGTTATGTGGGATTTTTACCGCACTAAAACCCTCCCGGTAGCCGTCCTCGGCGCTATGAGAGGACTCTGGGACCTCCAAAGGACTGCAGCCGAAATCCCTTGAGCGCGTTGCCCCATCGGGCTCCTCTAAGATGGGGCCACCATAATCTGGGCCCACCGCTCCGTCTAGTCTTTTTACGACGATATGCGACCACACATACCGACGTCTTTCACGGGATCGCCTGGCTGAACGGTTCGAGCTCCCACTCTAGCCGCCCGCAACCCCGAAAGCCCCTTTTAGTCGCCTCTTACGACAGGCAGAGGGTACCGTAGCCCTATTCTGATCCCGGAACTACAGGGACAATCTAAACTCACCTAGCCTCCGGATCAGCGTACATCTCCATGCGCAGGCTGTTCACGCTGGGGTCCACCACCGCCCAGGCGCCCCCGCGGAGCTCCGCCCCCGGAGGTATGTACACCAACACGGGGGCGGAGGCGCCGCGCAGCGCTCGGACTATCTCCGCGCCGAACTTCAGGATTTGCTCGTACATATCTGGAGGAAAAAGAGTTTAGAAACAATGTTTATTGAGAAAGATAGAAATTAAAAGACATGATTTTCTATATGGTGATAAAATGTTTTTTATTAGTACAATGAAATAAAATAACGAATATGACTAGTACAAAGTTTAATTTGTTCTTTTCAGTGCATTGTAATAAAAGTTTTGTCTACATTAAATACTAGTTGAATCCCGCAGCTTCGCCCGCGTTTTAAAAAATCGATTGTCCCGTGGGAATAAGATATTTTCCCACAGTAAAAAGTAGCCTATATGTTAATCAAAGGCATCAGCCAACTCCCTACCAGTTTTCTTGAAAATCGCTCCAGTGAGAAGTAACAAACATACATACTCACAAACTTTCACCTTTATAATATTAGTATGATATGATTAGTATGATAGTATGATTTCTTATATGAAATATTATATAACGAAGTGAATCGAGTGATGTGTGACGTCAGGAAGGCCAGGAGTCTTCATTACTGTCCATTCTTGAAGATTTCAAGTAAAACACAGCAGTAAACTTCTTCGATTTATTCACAATTGAGGAGGTCCGATCGCTTCGACGGTTAAACAAGAATCTTTTTTTCTACCGACGTTCGCTCGCATTTTTATAACAATGTTTGGTGAGGTAACAATAACAAATTTATGGAGGGTAAACAAAATTACAATTCTAAAAATCATTAAATGTTGCTAATTCAATAAACAAACAATTTTCGATCTTTAAACTAACTAAAATAATTATTATCGGCGACGTGTTTTTGATAAATACGCGGTGTCGCGCCGACATATATATTTTTTGTTGCTCCTGGACATAACACCTTTCCATTAGATACACATATAATTTGAAAGGTTTCAATTATGAATGAATGAATGAATGAATGAATGAATGAATGCTTTATTCACAGTAACTACATGTTGCACACAATATAAAGCGTTTTATAGAAACACAAACACAAAAAGAAATGGCTATAAATTGTATAAAGTAAGTAAGAAAAAAGTGACAATAATTTAATGCAACACAATCAGTGACTGCGAACAGGTACAGACTCAGCGAATGCTAGGAAGACCATGCCGTGACGCTGATTTTCAGTCTGTCCTTTTGTTATAGAGTAACTTGGACGGCTGTTTCAAGTTAATTTCGTTTTTGTTGTTGTGACATGTTGTTCTTATCTATTCAAGTCATATTGTTATTATCTATTTAAGTCATATTGTTATTATCTATCAATTACAACTAAAATAATTCAAAATACAATTATTACCCTTCTGTCCACCGCTGAAACCGCGCCAGTTAGCGAAAATCATAATAGGCAGCCCCTCCCGCGAGAAATCATTGATGGCCTGCGCCGTCTTGTACGCGGAGTCCGGGAACCAAACCTGGAAACAATATAAGTCTATAATAACGCACGAGAATAAAATAGCTCAAGGTGGTAGAACCAGTGTAGTTCGACCGGGGAAGTACCACCGCCACACTTATTTCTAGTGTGAAGCATTTCTTGCGTGAGATGGAAGCGTGTGGTTGTCGGCACACTTTCACATGAGGCGACCATCATAGTCCTCGGGAGTAGCAACGTATCTGCGATTGACTTCAGATGGAACCTATGTTCTCTGTGAAGTTGATTACAGATGTCGCAGGGCGGCAGTGACCACTTACCATCAGGTGGACTGCATGCTCGTTTGCTACTTCAGTCAGATAAAAAAAATAGTTTGAATGGACACACAAAAACGGTATTACCACGCTCACACAAACATACATGTATACGTTTGTATTGCTGTATACGCATATGTTTACACATGCGCACGCATACACACATAGCCGATGCATGTGCAATGCCTCTGGTGTTGCAAATGTCCATAAGCGACGGTGACCATTTTTTCATCAGGTAGCGAGTCTGCCTTATCGGCATGTAAAAAAAAAAGGCACGCACGCTCTCTCATACACATGCATGATTTTCTATTAACACATCAATCCAGTTACCTGTCCGGCCTGCTGCAGGGTCTTGGCCTCGGAGTCCAAATTCGCTGGATCCGCCGGTAGAGTGAGCTCCACCGTCCTCGTCTCCACCGCGATCACCCCCACGGGGATGCCGCCCAGGCGGGCTCGACCTGGGAATATTGTTTTTATTTAGAATTTGGCAAACGAACATGCCTCCAACCTATTACCCTCACTGGGATACTACCCAGACGCGACCTTTTTTTTTTGTTATCGAGGGTGACCTTCAAAAGGTCAACACCATGGAAGCAACGCCGGGTTATGTGGGATTTTTACCTCACTAAAACTCCCCCGGTGGCTATCCTCAGCGCTACGAGGACTCCGGGATCTCCAATGGTACACAACCGGAGTCCCCCGAGCGCAATGCCCCCTCGGGGTTCCTCCCAGTGGGTATTGTACACACTGTGCCTCCTGGTGTTTACGACAGCATGTGGCCAGATATGCCACACATGTTATTATTACAGTTGCTAAGGTCCGGTAAAAATGGAGATAAGGGCAGACCTAAGTGCCGCAATGGACTCCAAGGTTAAAAACTTGTGAATCTGACGACCCGCGTGGCGGAGCGGTTAACGTACCGGTCTGACGCGCAATGGGTCCCGGGTTCGTTTCCCGGCCAGACAGGTATCTGAATGATGAGTTTAGATTCGTGTTCTGGGTCTGGGTGTTTGTGTATTCGTCTTGTGTGTGTCCATGGTACCCACGACACAGGAGAAAATCCTAGTGTGGGGCTATGAGTGTAGAAAGCGTGAGTGTAGAAAGCGTGAGTGTATATCTCCAGCAGTGGACTTTCAAGGTCAAGGAAAGTCAGACGCTCTCACCGGTGATGACGGTCTGGGCCCAGGGCTGCATGATCTCGTCGAAGGAGCCGAGGTCGAAGAAGCCCGTCTTGTTGCCGTCGCCGGCCAGCATGAGCCGCGGGTCGTGCGCCGCGCGCGGCGGGACCCACTCCACTGGCCGGTCGACGGGGTCGCCGCTCCTCATCATCGGCACCATGCTTAGCTTGTCCTGGAAATTGTGAATGTTTTGTTCGGTTAATGGAACAACTGTAAAAGAGTAGGCCTACGGTTTAACAGTATGGAAAACGCTGATATAGGATACTGTATCTTAGAATTTTATTTTCATTCTTTTCAAAAAAAAGTTTTCAGAGGTGTGTGAAGTTCAATAATTCGAATTTCCCAGCGCGGTGGACTATGTCCTAAACTCTCATTTTGAGAGAAGACCCGTGCCCAGCAGTGGTGCGCATTGGTGGACTTCACACACTTTTGAGATCTTTTTTTTAAAGGACTCTCGGGTGTGTAGGTTTCCTCACGATGTTTTCCTTCACCGAAAAGCAGTGATAATTAATTTCTAATACGTACGCATAAATCAGTGGTGCGTGCCTGGGTTTGAACCTCGGACCTCCGGATTGAGAGGGCAAGTTCCAACCATTAGGCTATCACTGCTCTTATGCTTATATTTGTTTTAATGTGTAATGTCCAGTTTAGCGAACCAAGGAGATAAAAATCACAAAAAAAAACTCATGTAGCCTTAAAAATAAACTATCTGCTATCTCTAAGAAAACCTGATTTTATTTAATTGTCATTTAATTTTTGGATATCTTCTTATTTTTCTTTTTTCTTGTTTAAATGTTTTTAGTATATTAAATTTCTATTCCATTTTGTTGAATGTCATAAATTATTATTTTTTCTATCATTTATTTGGATTCATTTGAGATTTCATTTATTTGAATTTATTTGAGAGCAGTGATAGCCTAATGGCTGAAACTTGCCGTCTCAATCGGGAGGTCCGAGGTTCAAACCCAGGCACGCACCACTGATTTATGTGCGTATTAGAAATTAATTATCACTGCTTTTCGGTGAAGGAAAACATCGTGAGGAAACCAACACAACCGAGAGTTCTTTAAAAAAAAAAGGTCTCGGAGGTGTGTGAAGTCCACCAATTCGTACTTGGCCAGCGTGGTGGATTATGGCCTAAAAACTCTTTCATTCTGAGAGAAGACCCGTGCCCAGCAGTGGGACAATAAGGGATTGTCAACATTTGGATTCAATTTTATTTTAATGTAATTTGTATGTAATTTTTTGTCTTATGTTCATGCTGTCGTTGCCTATAATTGTTCTAGCGCTTACCTTATGCTATTTGTTATGTTTGTTTTATAATGTAATGGTGTATAATAGAGATGGCAATAACAGTTGAAAATATTTATTGGTTAACTGTTAAATGATAAATATTTTTATCGATATTTTTATTGGTTGAAGATATTAGTTGATATTTTTTGCTAATACGAGTTTTGCTGTAGTTGAATATTTTGTTAATTGATCTAACTTACGATACAGATTACAGTATGCCAATACAAAATTAATATTATGATAGTTCCTGCAAATTTGAACAGGATTAACACTGTGTGTCTAATGCTATTTCAGTCAAATAAGTAGGTACTTTTTATAAATATAAAGAAAATAGGTTTTCTTTAATTATTTAGTTCTTTTTGTAAATTTGACATGTCTGTCTAATTTTAAAAGTTCAGAATATATTTTGTGAAGAAAGCTAGATTTGGTGGAATAATAAACTTGAAATGTCGTTTCTTATGAAATTTCTTTCTTGAAATATGAAGTAGATATAGGACATAGGAAAACCGAGTCAAACCTATTTCATATTTCAAAACTAATTCCAGTACAAATAAAAAAATATGAAGAGGAGGGAACAAGTGAAGAAGAGATGGAAGAAGAATTTAATGATTTCTGAAGAGAAATTCACAGATGAATTTTCTTCCCCGGGAGGGGAGATATGAAGAAAATAGGTTTTCTTTAATTATTTAGTTCTTTTTTTTAATTTGACATGTCTGTCTAATTTTAAAAGTTCAGAATATATTTTGTGAAGAAAGATATATTTGGTGGAATAATAAACTTGAAATGTCGTTTCTTATTTTCAAAAGCAACACATTTGTTTATTTTCCAAAACCCTAAGATATAATCTTATATAAATAATAAAAAATAGAGGTAGGCATATTTAAAAGATGGCTTTTATGTACATGAGTGTTTCTTTTTTGTTTGACTATAATCTCAGCACTTGTTAAAATTATCGGTTAGTTCGAATGAATAAAAATATCACAGACAATAATTATTACGTAAACATCAATATTGTACTGTAATTTAGTGCAATAGAACATAGAACTGAATGCGGTGTGTGACTATTTTCTATGGCTAACGTCAAAGGACTCGGGGTCAGCAGGCCATAGGCGACCGACGTGTGAGTTGGAAAATGTTCCCTATAGCTTACGAGTTGCAACCGTAATTTTAATGCAGTACTTGGATAGTGTTAAAATTATTGAGTTGATGTTGTTGATGTCATGAGGTTCTTCAAGAAAGGTACGAAAAGAGCTCTCCTTCAAAGCCGGCGATGCATTGGCGACTCCTCTGGTGTTGCGAATGTCCAGGCGGCGGTGACTACTTTCCATCAGGGAGCCTGTCTGCCTTATTGTTAGGTTAAAGTATAAAAAAAAAAACATGCGTGCGTACAAAGTACACATGTCAGAAGTGAAACTTCTTTGGCGAACTAATTTACAAATCTTGTTTATATTTATACAAATCTAAAACTTTAAATTTCCAAGATTAAGAGGAAGGGAAAAAGGCGTGATACGACGTTCGCTCTGTCTCACTTTTTCTCTCAATCTTTCTCACTCGCTTGCTCCCTACTCTCACTCCACGGCTAGTTGCTCATGCTACGTTCGCCCTGTCGTACTCTCTCTCAATCGGTCTCGATCACTCTCTCTCTCTTTTCCGACACTTCCGTTGCATACCGGCGTGACGTTTCATCTGTAAAAATTTAACCCTCATGCGCCTAAAGAAGTTTCACTTCAAAAAACTTAATATTGATAATATTGCTTAACGAATAAAAAGGTTGTTTTAAATTATTAGTTAAATTTATTGGTTGATCGTTATATTTTTCATCTTTAGTGTATAAAACGTTGGCGACCTTTTAATAAATAAACCCCCCCCCCCCCCGCTCACCTTGGGCACGTACGCGAGCCAGCGCACGGCGGTCCGCACCGCCTCCAGGTCGGAGGGCGCGGCGGCGTGGCTCACGCCGTTGCGGTGCATCACCTGCGCGCCGCCCAGCTGGTTGTTGCTGGCGTACACCGCGCGCCCCAG